>VZTL01078361.1:0-11277 GCA_013400535.1 Scopus umbretta
CAACCAAAACCAAATTCCCTCCCGCCCTGTTCCACCTTTCAATATCCTGTATAATTATCCAAAAGTGATGGATTTCATCAGCATCTTTGTAAAATACCATTTGGTCAGACATTTGCCAGGTTTTTGGCTATTCTTTTTTAGTTAAATTGCTTATATACTAGTGTTACGAAATAAAATATAATATATCATGTTATTCCTCTCTTCTTTCATTGCTATTATTTGGGCACAGGAGTATCTAAGATGGTAAACAAACAGGACAAAGACTTGCAAAGCCATCAAGGAAATATCATTCCTACCTCCAGTCTGGTCCTGTCCACATCTTTAGGCAATTTCACGCGAACTCGGTTTGTTACAATAAGAGTTTCATAAGGATAAATCTGTTAAAAAGACAAGAACATATGAACTCCAGCCAAATCTGATTCTGTTGTGTGGAAATGACAGTGTGGGAAACTTACTAATTTAAAAACGGTACATACTTGCATCCTGATATGTCAAATATTTCACTGGGACAAAAATTAACAAAATAAAATAAAAAAAGGAACACATGTAACCTTGCTAGGAAGTGCTGAATCTGATTGTTCTTCCAGTGTTGGAAAAGCCCTTCTTACCTTGTATTCTGCAAGAGAATGAGAACAGGTTCACGGTTTAGAATTTATAGGCTGCTTTTGGAGTCACCGTAACAAACATCTAGGTATATCAGCAATTTGTTATGCTATTACATTTCTCTTACGGTTTTCAATGGTTGTTGGATAACTGCATGCATAATAAGCATTTGACTCCCATGCTCTGAATGCCTATAACACTGTCTATTACCGAAGCAACAGTCCTCGAAACCAAAGGCTTATTACAGAAAATCCATCTCCTGATGCCATTGGGTTACACAGCGAGTATGTCTGGCAAAATTGGGAATTTCTTTTTAGAGGAGGCTTTTGTGCAGAGTTAAGTCAGTCTGTCATCCAAAAGTCCTGCCCTTATTGTTCTTTACTGAAAATAGTTAAAATATATGGATTATTACAGGCATGTCAGTTTGGGAACACATATGAAAATCATTGAGTTAATACAATATTCCACGATGCCAATATGCTACACTGGGGCCATCTGCAGTGGGAATAATGATAGTGAAGAAAAGATGATTTGGGGGTGTGGGGACAATGACTCCTGGATCTAAACTAGCACAAGAGAATTCTAGTTAGGTCAGTATATGACTATATACAATATGACTACCACGAGGTCATTTATTCACATTGATGATTAAATGCAATCAGGATAGCCAGTATGTTTTCATAGACCTTTTTATGGTCTGAAATGAAACCAGAGATAAGTCTCCTTTTCAAATCTGTACTTTAAACTATTCAAACATAGAGACAAAGATTTGTATCAACACAGATGCAAGAGGTGGAGCATTAGAGATTAAGTGTCTTGGAAACAAAATCCTACTCTTCCTCGTGAGTAGATGCATGTTCCTAAATTGCTCAGCTCTTTTGAAAAATCCAACCCAAGTTCCATATTAAGTTCCTAGTCCACTTAAACTGTAATAAAAAAAATGAATGCAAATAAACTCTGTTTTTTGAACCACAATGTAGCATAAACAAGAAGCACAATGGACTTTTTTATTAGATACATCTTGAAGGAGTGATTATCTTAAATTTCTTCCTCTCTTTGATATGAGACCACCACCTACTAAGCAAAGAGAACCAGAGGCTGTTGCCATATATTGAGGATACTGGGACTGACTCAACGTGGTTGCACCACTTTATGATGCAAGACGTCAGTCAGGCCTTTATTTTTGTTCAGATAAAAAGAAGATTCTCTGTGATAAACATGATACTGAGCTGTGTCTCTGTCTAGTCATTATTACATGAACTATGGGAAGATGTCAGAATAGTAACCCTTTATGGCAAGATGTTAATGAGCATCCAAAGGAAGAAAACATGAATTGGAGTGGAAATGATATTGCAATGTACCTTTCATCCCCCAGCTGGCCTCCTGGTCCGTTTCATATTGGCCCATATTTTCAGGCTGAAAGAGAAAGAAAGAAGCCATACAGCAGAAAAATACACTGCAAAATCACTCTGCACATTGTTGAGAGAAAAAAGAAAACCAGTTGGTACCACACAATCAAAATATATATCCTTGCGAGAGAGAAACAGAATAAAGTCTCATTCAAATTGACCCAATTGCTCAAGGCAGGAGTCCTGAGTGCTTGCAACACACATCGATCTATGACTGCTTAGAGATTGAGCTCTGCCTGTAGGCCAGGATGAAGTGTCAAGTGAATGCATGGGTCCTCGGAGGCACTGCAGGTGTAGTTTGCTGCCTACACTGTGAACTCCCACAGACCAGCAAAAGCTGGAACTTGAATGTCACTCAGAGAGGCAACTGCAGTTGTTGTATCAACCCACTTCACCCCTAAGCCCTTGGGATGTTTTTGAGCTCTGGCTCCTCACAGCTTTCAATGAGGCAGAAAGGTGTCAGAAAGCCACCAGCCACCCCCATTTGAAGACCTGGCAGCAAGGTTAGATTGAAATTGTCACATGCCTTTCCCTGCAATGCAAACATCTTACTGCCATTGTCACAAATTGCTTATGCTGCACTGAAACTTGTCTCATTCTGCTTTCTGCTTCACACTGCTGATGCCACTAAGACCAGGGAGAACTGTGCATATGTGCCGTAGCTTTGTTTGACTCACTACCTTTTTTCTTTGGCTAGCAAATGCTATGATGAAGAACATTACAGGAGATCAGAAAAGCACTATGATATGAATTTTTTTTTTCCCCAAATCTCAGTTTTGCCTGTTAGGGTATCAATGGTGTGAGCAGCTACACTCACAATAACCTGCAAGGCTCCTTTTTGTTTGGTTTTGGTTTATTTTGTTATGCAGCACTGGGATGGCTGATTAAAAATAACAAACCACAAAAGCTGGTATGAACCTGCAATCCAAACAGAGAACATCCATTCTGAGAAGAATTTTGGCCTCAAGGATTTGACCATGAGCAACCTTTTCAACTTTCCTAGTTTTCAACTGTGAAGTTGGACCCTTTAGGTGGGAGAAATGNGTGGGAGAAATGCTGCCATCTGCTGCTTTCATGTTACATTGCATGGCTTCAGCCTACAAGCACAGCCAACGCCACTGCTGATGGAGTTCGCTTTTGCCTCATCTGTGTGAAGCCTTCTGATGGTTTCGGTGCCTCACTAGCACAGTGGCTGGACACAAGTCATTCCCTCGCTCACCTCAGGTTACTGGTAATAGTTATTCTGAAAAGTTTAGAAAAAGCCTGTTGACTCATAGTTGGGGACAGGCTATCTAGACCCCTTCAAATTCCTAAATCACATTCGATCAGGTTGCTGTGCCACTGGTTCCTTCTGAGAGGAATTCAAGCAGTCAGGTATTGAAGCAACACAGGCACAATTAGTCTTGTAATATTAACTGAAAGGGATGGACATTTCAGTAGCTACTGAAAAATTCATTTAGCTACTCTATGACAGTTGCTTCCTTGTAGCTCCTTCCAATGACCTCCAGGTTGACTCTTATCACTGGGGAAGTTTAATCCTGCTCATATACTTTGCAGTATATACTTTGGAGAAAGGAGGGAGTTTGAATGAGGTACTCTCCATGTAATTTAGACAAAGATCAATCTTCAAAATGTAAGTGCACGTGCATCTTAGTGTTGACAGCTTATCACTATCAATCATAATGGGTTTGTACCTAAAAATATAAACCATGAACTGAGAACCCATAATGCTAGATGCCAGAGAGAAAGAGAGACCACAGTGGCAAAGATGCCTTTTTCCTAAAGACTTACAAAAATTATAAAAAAGGATTAGAAAAAGAATGCCTAGTCTGATCAGATCATAATTTTGTTATGCATTTTGCTTTCTAGATTGCTGCCTGTCATTCTCTCTGTATTGCTCCCTCCCTGCCTTAAAAGTACAATGACTGTGTGTGTATATACATATATATTTACACATATATACATACTGGAAAAAAAACAGAACAGATGGTTCAAGAAATGCAATGGATGTGGGCTGCTCCACCTTTGCTCTAAGATCATTACTTGCTTAATTATAGGCCTAACTCTATCATTAATTCAAGCTATACTGTGATCTATTAATATGTGCAGCCTGTACATTTTGGACCTTTGGTTTGTTTTGGGAGGAGAATCAAGATTCCTAATGCTCATGATGCACACAATTACAAGGAGAAGCCTCAGTCTGTCTTACTCTTGCAGACAGACAAACTGTAACCCACATAGGGGAAAAATCTGTCAGACCGGGCTGGCAGCCAAAACACCTTTGAAGTGTTATTACCATCTAGATTTTCAACTAGTTACTAAGCTGCCTATTTATGATACACTGTTGCCTGGAGAATGCATTTAAATGTATGCCTACCTGATGTAAGCCGTTCTTTCCGTAGCCAGGTAGAGAAGCAGATTTAGAATATGGAAATCCTGTAAAAGACATAACATACAGCTATATTTTTTTGTAAATCTTTTACAGCCTACTAAAACACAGAATTCAAGAAAACATCCAGAAATGACAATTCCAAGGTGAATACGTACATTCTGTTAACAGGATGAAATATAACTGAGCAATGCTCATCTTTGCTATGTGATGCAAAGTAGATTTGAGAGCTTGCGAAATCTCTGCCTTCCAACTTGGTGTTAAATCAGGATGTGAAAATGGGATTAAAGGTACCATCATTTTAGAGTTACAACACTTCTGATAATATATGTGGTCTGGTTTTGGGTTTGTTTCTTAAAAAAAAGAAGGGTTGGTATCCTACCACTTTAAAAAAACCACAAAAAAATTCTGCTTTCTTTAAAAATTGTTCTACTGCTTCAAGTGAAAAAAAGCATAAATAAAGATACGGCAATGGATAAAGTAAATCAGCAAGAGTATAAACACTTGAGAGAAAGAAAGTTTTAAGATAGACAAAATTGACAAAGTAGCATTACCATGAACAAACCAGATGTAATATGGTGATGAAACTGACTGTGCAGTCACTATGAAATGACTGAAGAGCCTTACTTTCGATATTGAGAGTCTAACAAGAAAGTTTGGAAGTTCCTTTTGTCAGTGAAAGTCCAAAAAGTATTTCAGATTCATTTTTGGTTACTAAAATAATGCTGCATAGAAATGGCAAGCTGAATCAGTTTAAATTAAACAGGAGATGAACAACCATGTATGTAAGGAGCATTCTTGATACAGGAAACTTTGGTAAAATGATGCGAAGAGTTACACAAGTCAGTTAGCGCAAAGAACTGAATGTACAATGCTTCTTTCTGTCAAAAATGTCAGCAATCTGTGTCCACGGGGGAATGCAGGAAGGGAATCCAGACCCCACTGGATTAATAAATACCCTAAGGAGATGATTAGGAATAAGCCTACAGAAAGAAAAAACAAAAGATGGATCAGCGAAGACCTCACGATGTGCTGAGATAAAGTGAGAACTGCCAGAAGTCAAGCTGAGTTAAACACTGAAAATGATATTAAAACAAATAGCAAAAGGTTCTCCAGCTATCCAAATAAAAAGAGAACAAGGAAAGAAGAAATGGGATCACTGGGAGTTACACTATGTCAGTACACAGCAGAGGTGAAAGGTAACCCAGGTAGGGCTCCAACACTGCAGTATTTTGCCTCCGTGTTTAGGAACAAGAGGTAGAGTACTGAGCAAGAAGGGAAAGCTAATGGAGTAAGGGTACACCAATGAATCACAGTCGTGATGGAAACATAATTCAAAGCACTTACTGTACTTAAACAGTAAGGTGTTTAAAATAAGCTCGCATCAAATTGCAAATCCAATACCTTTTACACTGGAAACCAGCAGTTTTTATATTTAAGAGGGCAAAAAGATAATGAGGAGCTACCAGTTTGCTTCTGACAGAAAACTTACGGAAAGACTGAACAAAAACATCGAAGTAAACAGCAAATCAGTTATATTCATATGGATTTTAATTGGTTTGACAAGTTAAAGACATAGTGCCAGGCATGCTTGGCAGCTTTCTTTGTTAAGAGAAATTATTTCTGCACAACATAGATTTTATTTGATCTCATCTAATGTGATATTATCATAGTGTTTGGTATTTGGCCACACATGGAATTAAATGCAAATCTGGAGAAGATGGAGTTTATCAGAGGAATTATAGGGTCAGCAAGGAAACAATTAAAGGTAAGAAATGGGTAGTGAGAACTGAGCAGAGCAATAGAGAAAAGTGTCAGCATGGACTCATGTTGAGTTGAAATTGCCTCATGTTTTCACTATTAAACTTTGCTGTCTACACAAAGTTATAAAGCGCTGCCAGTATAGAGGAAGACTAATAAATACCCCAAACTACTACTGTTTAAGCTGAGAGCTCATAATTTAGAAATGATGGGGAAGGAGACAGGCTTAGGTATACAGCTCAATCACAAGATGACTTTGAATTGCTAATGTAAGTGTAAAACTAAGCAAAAGTTGGAAATGTCTGTCCTGATACATATAAGATGTGGAAATAATAGTATTTTCAGGCAGTGACAGGAGAACCTGGAGGAATCCTTGTGCTGTTCTTGTTCATCAGTGTTCAGGTGGGTTAAGTTAACTCCACCAGACCAGTGGCCTACAGCATGACTGGGGCAATAAAAGCTCATCGCAGGAAAGAAGGCTTGATAAACTTGACTGACTTAAACTAGTAAAATGAAGATGATCTATAAAAGCAAGAGATGTTTTCAAAACATAATCAACCAGCATCTGAGGAGTGGTATCAATCACAAGCAGAACTTTTGTTTTCAGCCCCGCAGGGAGTTTCCACATCCGATACAGGGATGTAGTGCTGAATACTGAATTAGATGGATCATTTAGCTATTCCAGTTTGGAAGCTAGAAACTTATCGTTGCCTGTTATCTGAATGGTTGTGACACTGGAGGGCAAAGAGTAGAATACCTGTGAGATAGAATGAATGTGTCTGCAACAAAGCTACCATCTCTGCTCCTGCCTGGAAGAAGATGCTGATGTTGAGCATAAGTGCGGAGTTCTATTTCTTGGCCTCTTGGCGACAGCGAAGATGGGTGAAACAGTTTTGTTCTATCACCAAATACTACTACTCAGTTACCAAGGAAAAATGCACTAAGGTAAAGACCAGTTTGAACAGAAACACAATTCACTTTAGCAGATAGCAGCTGAGAAGCTGCCTCCCAGGCTGCCAGGACTGAGCCACATCCACAGACACAAGCGACATCGTGTGGCTGGCTGGAAAATATCCAAGAGGCAAATAAAGCCAAAACAGCCCAAAACAAGCTAGCAAGACCCACTGACTCCAGCGGGAACTCTGTTTCACTCAGCTTCTGTTTCCCATGAACTTACTTACAAAGTTAAACACGCTTTATTTTGCTTCTTTTTTTTAATGTAAAGAAAAAATGTAACACTAAAAGCCAACAACCACATACTGCTCATTATCACATCCAACTGCAGTTGTACCATTACAGTAAATTTTCTTGAGTAACTGGCCAAGATAAAGCAATATTCCTCTCTAATTAGGCACTATCTGAACATCAGCTACTCTCTGCATGGATACAGCTCCTGCTTTTTCCAGTATGACATTCACTCTAACCTGGATATTCTGAGGTTGCCTCTCTCGGGGACACATGAACAGCAAGGGTTACACACCTTACTAGACATCTGCTTTCCTAAATACGTGGCACTTAAAATCATGAATTACAGTAAATTATTAACTATTAATCATGTACATACACAGAAACAAGGCACATTTACACAGGTAGATGTAAGGAGATGCAAGCTCCACTCTAGATGCCTGCTAATTACACAAGTTGCATATTGATGTGCTTTGTTGTTAGATGTACTCTTCTGGGCATATGGCTAATGTAAGGTGGCTAAGTATCTTCTAGAGCAGATAACTCTTCTCTGGTTTGCTCAAGGCTGGACCGATGAATGCAGGGCTGTTTGCACAGTACGGTTGGACACATCACCAGAGATTCACAGTCTGTTGCCTGCTAACTTCCTCCACTCTGTATGTAACCACTTGGCACCAAACCTATACCCAAAAATTTTATTTTCTCTGATATTCACTGACTATGCCACAGAGATGGGGATGAATGTCAGAGTTCTCAACCATAAGTGCAAGAGACAGAGGAGCTACTCTTCCATGGCCAACAGGTCATGCAACAGACTACAGATATTCAGAACTAAATAGGGAAACACTGAGTAGAGAAGGAATTATTTAGGATATCCATGGGTATTAAAACAGTCAGGTGGCTGAATAAAATCATAAAGAAAGGAAAAAAAAAAAAGAAGTGTAAACATCAGGAAAAGAAAACTTCCTAATATCATTTCTGTATAGCTGCTAATTGGGTAACAGGGCCAACTTTCACAAGGGACAGAGAAATGCTGACAAAAAGCGATGGAAAATGAACTACACAGCGTATATTGCATTAGCACAGAGGTAATATTGACCCTGACAGAGTGTGAACATCTTTTGCATTTCTAGTTTTAATGGCTACACATTCCCAAGATAATAAAAGAAACATAAAAGAAATGCTGATATAGATGAGTGACAGGTATAGCAATATTCTCAGGAAAAAAACTGACACCATATGTTGTTCCTGTATGACAGTTCTTGGTGTGCGACCTACATCTCCCTGCTTAAAATTTGCACACAGGTACTATTCTCTCAATACATATGTAGAAAAGCATCAGATCAACTCCAGAAAGAAGCTTACAAACTTACCTGATGTGTGCATTACAATGAAAAGTTTAGGTGTTCATCTCTGGGCAATGACTTATAGATGTTAGGTGTGTGAGGTGGTCAGACTCGGTTTCCCCTGCACAGGGAATCCTACAATACACCTTGTGCACATGTATGAGATGTCTGGTGAGGATTAAGGAATCAAATCCCTTCAAGTTAGACCAATGAGACTGATGATCCAAAATAACTTTTCTTCTTTATCTTGTTATAGCCTTGTGACAGACTTTGTAGCATCTGTTTTTCCTCTTCCTTGCATAGCTAAGCCATAATTTCCTTAATAGAAGTTGATGGAGCCAGCTATCACATTACCAAAATGCCCACAAGACTGACATCCTAGCCCTGCTGCCAGACATGCCTCGCATTGGATGCATTCCTTTGGAAAACTGCTTCCCCAACGTGTTTACCCCAGATGACCTGCTACTGCTGTATGGTGTAAAGTGGAGAAGGCAGGGAGAGGAATGGCCCAGTTATCTGTTAAAATTCATTTAATATATTTTTTTGTAATTTATGTAATCAAAAAGTAAAATTCAGGCCTCATTCTGATGACTGTTTCCTTCACCTCCTGACTTGCTGAAATGTGGAGTAAGAAATGTGTAGAACACGCTTTTGGTACTGACTGCTAGCATGGGCATATAGTCTTCAGACCAGTATTTAGTAACAAAACTACCCCATTATTCCACCTGGAAGATTTCTGTGAACTTATAGGTACAACTGTGAGCAATAACAAAAAATGCCTATTCTAAGTTAATCTTTGAAACAAAGTGTTCTTTATGCTTATCACGATACATAAGAAATGGCTCTCCCAATATTCAAATTACATAGTTTGTATCAAGGAGTAATTAGCACAAGTCAACAATCTTCCTGATACTACCATCCTGTCTATAAAAAATAGATAGCATTTAATAAACAGGCATGTTTATACATTGATGAGAGGCAGATTTTTTTGGTAAGGAACCTCTGCTCTCCAAAGAGACAATACAGTGTCTTTATACAAGCAATGCTGCTGCTTTCCCTAATATGAAACTATAAATAGTTTCACTATTGAAGTCTGAAGGCACTGAATGCTTACAAGCCATAGCAAAACAGACTGACAAACAGGTGTAATTACGATAGAGAAATGACACATAAAGCCAACTAGAGAGCTACGTGGACGGGGCTGCAGCAGGGCCACCTTCCTTTGCCACATTCCTACTTGACAGTGTCGGTGGGCCAGGGGATGCGGTACTTACGGGAGTAGCCGGCAGTCGTGCCCTCCTGCGCCCTTGGGAAGTTTTCTCTGTCGGCTCCAGGAGTAAGAGACAGGGACCGTGTGTCCGAATCTGGGGAATTAGTTCTGGTGTCCATATCCCCTTTCAGAACAAGCCAACTGGTCTTCAGCTGGAGAGAGTAAAAGCCTGTTACAAGATTCAGGATCTAACATCTGAATGCAGTTCTCCTACTTCACCTGCCTAGGAAGTCTTGTGAACTGATTATGTGTTTATGCTCATTGTAACTTGTACCATTCTTTATCAAATTATAAAAGTTGACTATATCACGACTTAGACATCACAGCTACCCTTTGAACTTTCACCTAGGCTGAGGATAGTTTCTGTTAATTAAACTGCCCACTGCACCCCACTTTAGAAGACGCACTATGTCATTGTCTTAAAATCAAACTGCTGTTAACATTTTTCTTGTATGTTAATATGCACCCTAAGTAAAACTCTGCAGGCTCAGCTGAATCACCAGTGTACGTACTGAGACTGAGTGAAAATCCATGAGCTTATTGCTCTTAATCTCAATATGCCTATTTCTTTCTTTACTGTAGAATGTAGGTTCTAAAACCTCTGGGTGAGAGATTAAGCTTTTCTATATCTTCCTGGAAATCCCTAAAAGTAGTAATGATTATTTCAGTTATATGAAAGAATACCTTTACGTATGAACATGTTTAAAAAACAGGTGCTTCAAGAAAGATTAATAAACGACTTCCTTTTAGTCCTTCTGATCGTTACCTTCTTACTGTCCTGATCCAAGCTTCCATCCTCCCCTTCTGATCTTCTTGCTGCTGGAAGATTAAGTTCATTTTAAAAATTAGAACAGATTACATCTTTTTTGTCTTCTGTTTTGACTGTGGTTATGTTCCAAATATTTCTAAAGGTGGAAAAAAAAATAAAAAACCCCCAAGAGCTGGGCAGTATATTCAATGTGTAGAGCTATGGTTTCACAGAATTACTTAAAATCATTTTGAAATTATTACAGTAATACTCCTTGTTCAGGCATACAGTGAACTTAGACAAAACTGCTGGATTTTGAAACTATCTTTTAAGGAAGAAACTACTTTTGAGGAATGATTGGTGGGAAAAAAAAATACATCATAACTTATGGACAGATTTATATGGTCACTGCACTGTTGTGGTTTAACCCCAGTTGGCAACTAAGCACCACACAGCCACTCGCTCACTCCCCCCACACCCCCAGTGGGATGCGGGATAAAACCGGGAAAAAAAACCCTAAAACCCATGGGTTGAGGTAAAGGCAGTTTAATAGGGTAGCAGAGAAA
>VZTL01078361.1:11293-21322 GCA_013400535.1 Scopus umbretta
GTGCCAGCTACTAGGAAGAAAATGAACTCTGAATTAAGCTGAAACCAGGACATGCACACAGCAGCAAGTCATTTCTCCATTATTCTGTGTTACCATGACCATGAAAGTACATCTAGTTACACAGATATTTTGTGGTCTGCACGCTTGGGCCTCCTACACTCCCAGAAAGGATAGGCAATGATGGTAAAGAAGATAGGAACAAATTTGATATTAACTTTTCATGAAATTTGCAAGAGAGGTTGTGTCAGACTCTAAAATTCGCAGTTCTGTGACCAACCAGTTTTCTAACTATACTGGCCTCTTAAAGAGTCTTTTAACAAAAAATATTGCTGATATTTTACTATTGGTTTATTTTCTTGTAACTTTCCAAATCGCTGAGAAGAAAATCTCAAAACTGAAAACCTAAAAGCTATTCACTAGACAGTTTCCAACTATCAAATGTGTTTTTCCTTGTCTGTGATGTCCCAGAATAACTGTTCCAGACACTGAGTTAGACCTCAGAGTCTTACAGAAAGATTTTGTGCCAGATTTCACATAATTTCAGATAAATTCCCCAAATTTGAGTCCTGCTTGCCTTTGTATGTTGTTTTGGGGAGAGTTTAATGGTACAAAACTGGAGTAATGTAATGACATGGCATAATTTAAGCCCATGAGAAATCACCATAACAAGGGGGTTGTCTGCAATGCCTGTAAAAGGGTAACACAAGGGCCCATGCAATGCAATGTAGCGAGAAAACATATTTATTAATAATAAAAAGAGTATAATAATACAAAAGTTAAGGCTCAGATTAGACTCTCGGAGACAGGAGGAGATCAGTTTACACCATTAGAAGTGCTGCAACACTTCCGGCAATTTGGGAACAACTCTGCCATCTCCGTTTCCCCAGCCAGCATGGTTGCAGAGGATATGCCCTGCATCTAAACAACATGGGCAAAAGGCCACCACCATTAGCATTTCAGTGTTATTCCATTTTATTTTCTAGTGCCATTACACAGCCCACATCCAGAACTTAACTGGTTTTGTTCAGGAGGTGGTACTTAAAAAATGACAAATTGCAGTAAGGAAAAAATCTGTGGATTAGAGGTGAAAATCTGTAACTGTATTTTTATTTTTTCTCAATTTAATGTGGCAAAACAAAGCTGGGTCATAAAATAAAAACAGAATTATGAAAAAACTCGAAGTTTTCACAGTTCACTAATAGCATCCTGACCAGGGCACTTTCCCCACATGGCAAGCAGCTTCTCTGAGAAAGAAATAGAAAGAAATATCCATACATAAAAGATGAAAAATGAAGTCCCTATATTGCAAGAAGGACTTAAAACCTGGTTCACTGATATTTTGGGGGCATACGCTAAATTAACAGTCAATGGGTTGTTCCAGGTTATACGTATGGATCTTGCTCTCACTAAGTCAGAAATCCATATAGAGAATCTGATGCATTTTTGGAAATTGATTTTGTTTCAAGATGTTGATGTTTTCAAATGAAAAAAACCCAAGTTTAATCCAAAGCATCATTCAGAGATTTCAAATGTTCCATGAGAACATCTGACTTACTTAAACTACTTAAACACTGAGGTTTTATACAGAGGTCCAGAGGAGTACAACCAAAACCAAGGGGGCCCTGAAGGCCTGCCCCTCCCTAGTTCCTGAGAATCCTTTATACAACACATCATTGGCAGATAATCCAAGTGGCTTGAATCTCATCGGTACTGGGCATTAGCTTTACTGCTACAGGGGATACTCAGTTCTGCTGTGAACCCCAATGTGAACTGCATGTTTCACACGGATCACTGATAATATTGCTGAAGAGCAAACCTCTTCAATATTTTCTAAACTTTGAATGATGTTCAAATATTTCTGAAACATGAACACACACAAAAGAACGACCACACAGGCTCCCACACTCTTCACTTTCCGACCCCAGCTCTCAGCCCGATCTCTCATATGTCCCAATTTCCACCACCTTTTTTTCATTCTGAAGCTGAGTGTTTATAATAGAAACACAGAAGCTGTAGCTACAGCAAATCTGTTGGGCACTGCTGTAACTGAAACCTTTTAAAACCAAATGTTTTGGAAGAGCTTCTTGCAGTTTTTGTTTTAAAGAACATTTTTGTGCTTGTTTGTTCAAACTTGGTCTCTTCAATGAAGGAATGTTCTCTGGCTCTTTTTCAGCATGTATCAGTTCAGTGTCCTATTAGCTTGAGCTGAATCATCAGTTGCTCATGTGTTCACGCTTTAGCTGGGAGTTCTTCCAGAATAAAATGTATTTTTTTTTTAAATTTTTTTTTTCATTGGAAGGAAAGTTCATTTATTTTGGGGGGTTTTGAGTTAAATTATGTTTTGTTCTTCAGTAGAAAAACAGTGAGCATGTATTTTTAACACAACTTCGATAATGTATAAAAGAAATTTAAAACATATATCCTTGTCAACCTATAGAGATTGCTGACTCGATATTTTAGTTCTCTGCTCACTCCAGTGAACAACTCCACAGAGCAGTGCAAAACTGACATAATCCAGACTTTGACTGCATATCTGATGAACAGAAAATTGATATAAAAATGCCTGGTCTGGAACAAAAAATGCTGCTGCTTAGAATCCTCTTTGCAAATCACAAACGCATATAAAATTAAATAACAGCCAGGATACAGGACATCAGAGCCATACCATCAGCTTGTGTAAATCACAAAGTCATGCTGATTTATACTAGATGATTGTAACTTTGCATTTGCTCATGATCTTTCCAAACACCATCGTCACACTCAACCTCTTCCTTTATCAATAGCTTTTTTTGCTCAGCCTGAGTAGTTGCCTCAAATGGTTTGTATATCTAAAGACAAGAAGGAATTAAAAAGGTTGGGCAGACTATAAGGTTGGCAGATTACATTAAATCAAGCACTAAACCAAACAAATACTATCTTTTTGCTGAGCAGAAAATGTCTATCAAAGACCGATACCTAAAGTGCACTGAAACATCAGCAAGTCTGACTTTGTCCAAAACCATACCCAGAAAAAACACACAGGTTCTCTAAATCTGGATGATTTGAACGTGCAGTTACTTTAGCACTGAAGCACCAGTTACTGTGGATGTGCACAGGCTGACTCACTCAGTTGGGAGACATCAGTTGACAATTTTCTTTCTCCTATTACTGTATCAGATCCAAACTAGAACTTCATCCAAAACGGAAATAAATGTTGTTTTCCATGAAAAATAGTATAAAGATGATAACTACATAAAAGCATCATTTTTTGGACTAAACATTAATTGAGTATTTTAAAATCAGTTGAAGCCCCCTATTACTACAACAGAAAAATATGTAAAATGTATTTCCCTTGTTCTGACCATGAAGCCAGTGATGTATCTGCTGTTCCCTAACCTATGACTCATGGAAAGTTACCAGCTATCAGCTAAAGCCAAAGTATGTAAGAACAGACACATGGAGCTTTCTTACTCTTACATACAACATGGCAAGTCACCTCTGTGCAGACAGTGCTGCTAGAAGGTAATAGGATGGGAAGAGTTGCTCCCACAGAGACACTCACAGGCACGGACGGGTCCTTCCCTTGCCATGAAGAGTGGCATAGCTTCATTCTCCCATCTGTACCCCCAAAGATACATGCTTTCTTCCCCAAAGTGCCTTAGCTACTGCTCACAGTGTGATGAACATCTCTAATGTTTACTTTATTCTCTCATTCATTCCCAAGCAGAGGAACAATCATGATAAAACTAGAATTTTTGGTTTGGGGCAGACTTATGTTTTGCATTTTATTTTTATTGTTGTCCTTTGTTTCTGAGTACAGGAGTACCACCATCATGACTTTTAATCAGAAATGGAATTCTGCACTTTCTAGGCACCCTAATGCAGCAGAATCCATACATATTTGTTTCTAAACATTAATAATGGAATTCAGTTTAGAAAAATGAATTCTGTATTTCTAAGCCTGTATCATGAACCAAGACCATTGTCAAACATCACTGAGAACACATAAGCACTGACATCAACGTGGAAATTGCACTGATGTTTAATTAGATATATGGCAAAAGTAATAATAGAAGAATGCAGAGTTTATATTTCTATTTTTTATATTTACTGGAGTCTGCAGTCAGATCCTCAGTGGCCTAAAACATCACATATTTCTTCCTGTTGTTTAGAAACACAGACAGCAGTCTTGTTGCTGGGTCTACCAAAGGTTTTCTAATCATATCTTGCCAATGTTATCAGCTACTGAATTTATTCCTAACTGCCATGGTGTGATTACATTTGTTCCTGATATTTTACAGCTTGAAGAACTTGCAGATGAAAAGTAGGTATTTCATATACGCCACTTATTAATGAACTTTTTTTTCCCCAGCAATGTAGAAGTAAGAATTTTTTACAAAAACTAGATATCCTAAGGCATGGTCTGAAAACAGGAGAGCAACCTTCTATATTTACATGTTTTATATCATTCCATAAAGAAGAAAACTGCTCTGAAGTTAGTATCAACTCTGAATTACCAATACAAATCAAAATACCATTATCCCAGTTTTAGAGAACTTACTGAATCCTTGGACAGCATATTATACAAAATGCTATTTAATGTTCACATTACTTTTTTTCCTTTTCTATTTGAGGTTATAAGGACATAATAAAATGCAAAGACTACAGCAAACTAATTTGGAAGCCAATATGAATTTCTTTACAAAGACATATAGCAAAAACTGCAACAGAGAAAAGCAGACTGTACCATGCTGTTTGTAGATAGGAGGTTTCCTATAGATGTTATCTTTTACGCCAGTGTCTGAGGAAGAGGAAAGAGAAAGGAAAGAATAAAAGAGTAAGCAAGCAGTTCAGACCATGCTGCCCTTGTCTCCTTTCAACAACACTAAAATGCAAACACTTGAACAAAGACCACGCATTCATTCAGTGGTTTGTCATTCACTGGCTATTACTGGAGAACGGAGCCTTACCCATCATCTTTACATATTTAAAACATTGGCAATGCTTACCTGCACAGCATAATTCCCTCTAAGTCCCTCAAAATGCTTTAAGACACCCCAAGTGGCATCCATTTGCTGAAACGTAGGTGGTTATATCTGCACTACCAATGTATACTTCATAGAAGACAAAAAGAAATCAGCTACACTTGTCACTACTTAAAATAAAATTCATATACAGGTACAATGGACTACTGTAATAGTCATGCTTGAAAAGGGATTTTCAATCAGTTACGAAGAAAGTGTACATGTTCAGGTAGAGATGTTTGTACTGCAAATGCCCAATATCCTTACAGGAAATCCTATAGTTTGTCTATGTCTCGAGTTGTATAGCTAACTTGGCCTTCCAGCAATTTTTTAAAAGCCCCCAGAGTTCCCATATCACTTTGTAGAGACATCAGGTTTACTTAATACAACAGACCTGAGCAGATGCTATTCCGAATTATGGTGTGTTTACAGAAATGATAGCCCCAGAAGCTAAACATAAATAAACAAACTACTCCACTGAGCAGGTAGAGGTGCTTAGCAGCCAGAAAGCTAAACAGTGTGGATATAAATTTAATGTGTTTGTTGACTGAACATGAACTTGAAAATAGGATAATACATATGTCAAGACACAGCCACAGTGAGCTTCCCAGAGTTCTAAAGTCTTCCAGCTATTTTTAAAGTCTATGTTAATATGACTCTCTAATTCAGTGAGTAGGTGGATAAGGAAAAAACCAAAACCAAAAAGCCCTTTAGCCTTCCCTCCTGCACACAAATTCAACAGACCTATGCAGCCATGGCACTACAAATAATTGTATCTTTGTAGGCTTAATAACATTAGTCACTGTGTGCCTCCTCTAACACATTTTTTTATATATACATAAGCACACAGCTCTCTAACTCCTTTATTTCTGAGACAAAGTTTAACAGATAACAGTTTTTAATTTATCAGGCGTTTTCTTCTCTTGCAGTTTGAAATTCACATATCAATGCAAAAAAATTACATTCAGAAGAGAATAAACAGGTGCCAGCAATTGAAAATCAAAGCTAAGCAGTGAAGGCCTACCTGGAATATGGAAATGCCTAGGAGCCTGCTGATAGACAGAAGGTGAAGATTTGCTGTCTGAGTACATGGATAAGCTTGGAGTGCTCCGACCACTTTCACTGCCTCCAAGGGGAAGAGCAAAGAAAGCAGATAAAAGAAAAAAATGGAAAGCAAAGTAGAGTATTTCAAGCATAAAAGCTTGTTCGGAATGACTTGTTAATCCAACAGTTTTAAGTATACGGTTTTTGTAAAATGCATTATTTTTCAGCACAGTGTATTGGCTCAGTCTCCAAACATCTCACCAATAATGAATACTTGATAGATAATATCAGATCAAACTGTCACACTTTGAAATTAAAGCTTCTCTTTTAACAACACTTTAACAAAGAAAATAAAAGGATAAGAACATCCACAATCTTGTAACGTGTTTTGCACAGCCTTAACTGAATAATCTATCAACCAGGTTGTCGAAAAGTTTAATGCTATGGCTCATGGCCTGTTCCCAAAAACAGTAATGAAATCATTCAGTAGTGTTAAAATTATTGTAAAGCAGGACTAGACCAAAACCCAGATGTTACAGTTAAGTCAAATATTCCTGCATATATCAGTGACAAAAGCAGATGTTGAAATTCGGTTCTTAATTGCAAACTTTTCCCACTGGTAACATGCCACAGAATTTTATATTTATGCAAACAAGGTTGGATTATCAAGTCATGGATCTATAATGCCATAGTCACTCACCAAATTTCAAGATATACATAGGATTGATCTGTATTAAGTTTTCCACTAGTTTTGTCAAATGCTCATTAGGTGCCACTCATTTCCTCTTAGCTTATTTCCCTGTAGCACACTCTATGGCATTATAGTGCTGCTTGGCAAACAAAAAAGTAAAGCTCTACTTTTTTGGGACTTGTAAAATCCAATTAATTTACAGTACTGTAAGCAACTGGAAGCCAAACATGACATTTATTCTAACATAAAATGGTTGTTAATTTGCTGTTACTGTTTTAGTGTGGATGGAGCACAAATTTAATGGCTAGTAATGATGAAATTATAGCAAGTTTTTTGGGGGTAAAGGAAGTGCAACAGCTCAGAGCACTAGATCTGTAACCGAGTTCTGCCTTCAGGGAGGGGAAGTTTTATAACCATAAAACTACTGGATTACCATAACCATCTAGGCCATGCCCATGGAGGTGGTCTCTGTTGAACCTTTGCCTCTGTTGACAAGCAGTGGACACCTGGTCATCGGTCTGTCTCCAAAGCCAGCCTTGACATGCACCACTGAAGTCAACTGGGTAATGCCACCGAGTCCAATGGGAGCAGAATCAGGCCAGATGAGATCAGAAGAGTGTGCTGTGTATCTCATGATGATACACTAATACATTCTAAATTTTGTGTCTCTTATTTTCACAGTTTGTGAAAAATTAAAACTCAGAAACTATTCATCCATTACCACTGTATACTCAATAACAGTGATTTTGCATTGAAAAAAATGTATCAGAGCATTTGAGAAACTGAAATCACAACTGCGCATGATGATAGCCTATGGTCTTCCAAAAAGTAAGGGAAGAATTGTGGTATTACTAAAAACCTGGTGTGTTGCCACCAGCTTGCAATTAAGCTGTCCTCAGACAAGGAACCAGATGGTTATCCAGTTTCTTGATTCCTGCTTTGCACTTGGAAGGGAAGAAGTGGTAACAGGTTTTCACTGCTCATTTATTAACTCCTTCTTTCTTTCCTGCTTGCTGCCCAGATGCTTGGCCATCCCTGCTAAATGGAAGACGCCTCAAGGTCACTCCAAGTTTGAATGCAAAGAGCAGTGGTGGACATTTATTTAAGTAAGGTCCTTTAAAACTCAAATAATTTCAAAAATCTTGATTCCAAAGTGATGTTACTATTGGAATTTTTTAATTTAAAAAGTAAAGGAAAGGTTTCAGGTGATTTTCACAGTGTATTAATTCCTCATTTACTTAAAACTAGCATGTTGTTAAAAACTCATATTCATATATGACTTGCATGAATAATTATTTCGTTGAGAAGTGACCCCAAGGTGCTGGCATCATACACACATAGAGAGCTGTTCTTCAGGGACAGGGTAGGGTGTCAGTGGGGAATCAGGAGGAAGCATTGATTAAGAGGAATAAACTTGAAGAAAACAAGATGCAAGCACAAGTACCAGGGGACAGCAAATCTGCGAGCTGCTCGATGCAAGGATCACCTGGCTGGAGCAGTCTGCAAAGTTATCACCTCTAACTTGCTCGAAAGGGAAGAATTAAGGATGAAATGAGGGAAAAGGTTCTTCCTGCAGCCCGCTTGTACAAGTTGAGGCACATTTAAACTATATTTATAACTCTGCCACCGATTTGGACAAACACAAAGGAGCATTTGTATTTTGCATACAAAAATAAGTATTTAATAATAATGCAAACTAAAGACCCATGTAGAAAGTTCATGTGTAGAAACTCCAGCCAGTCATTTAATCTAGCCTATAATGAAAATCTCTAAAATTCTTTGCCGAGAATTTGTCTCTTTCAGGGTTTGCCTGGTATACACTGAAGAACTTCAAATAAAGTCTCAGAGAAAATAAAACTATCAGAGAGAGATATTTTTCAAACTTTTGGTTTTGTCTTCTGCCACAAGCAGCTGCAGGCTGTGATCTGCTCTACCGGTCAGTGCAGAGCAAAAAACCAGAATCATGAACTCTTCCCTGGATTTTGTTTATCTTGGGAAGAATCTGGAAAGGCTTACTTTGAACTTGAGTGTCAACCACAAAAACTTCCTTGCGTCTTTTGGCAGCTGACAGGGTAGGCTGCTCTTTTAACCTTGTGTGTGTGGAGCCAACTGACCAGAGCTCAGAACCATGCTTTCTTTTCAAGGGCTAGTCAGGAAAAGTATCACATTGTTTACATCTCCTTCCTAGTCAGCTTTTATCTTGTCTGGGAGGATGGGAAATTTGATAACAACTTACAGTAAGAGCTGTCTGAGTTCGGCATTGAACAACAAGCAGATATCACTGGCCTAATGAGGGAGATGTCAGAGCCTACTCCCGAAACTACATCCTTTAATCTCTCTGCACATTAAGCTAGACAAAGTTTTTTGAAGTTTGATGACTAACTCTTTTCAAGCTTTCAAAGTCAAATAAATGGGCTTTGGAAGCTGTGCTCCTGCACTAGAAAGGCAAGATACTTTCCATCACATTTTAAGTAAGCATTTTTTCAGTAGGGCTCAGCACTGTATGCTCACAGACTCCATCAGCTCAAAAGGAAGAGTTACACCAAGCGTAGGTACTTGGTATATTGCACCCTATGATTCACCAGGGCATGAACGGTAAAGCTTTCTTGAAGCGACGCTGTCACAGGATTTATTTTGAAGACGTTTTGAAGACAAAAATCCTTAAAAGAGCACGACCAAATCACTGGTCTGCATTATAAAGAATAACTCATCCTATTACACTTCATGGGAGTTAGACTACAGTTTACTGAGGAAAGAACAGGAACTCAGTAATCATATTTTTTGCTGGAAAAATGATGAACCATGTAATTCTCAGAAAGAATATGATGCAAACTCAGTGAAGTCAAAAGGAAGATTCTGCCTGTTTTAATTTCCCTAGAGTAATAACATTTCTGCCTCCTGGGACCTTAAAGAAATATTTTTTTATGATGATTGTGGAGTGCTGGTTTTAAAAAGTTTACTTCTAGCATTGTTAAGCAGTATATGATTTTTGTATTTAATAAAAAAATAAATGAATGTGATTTCACTTTTTAAAAACTGAAGTGGTAACATTAACCTTGGTCTGGATACAAAGCAACTATTTCCACAATTGTACTTTTCCCACGCTAACCATTTTGAAGAGAAAAAAACAGGACATCAATGCCCTCAAAAGGCTTCTCAAGAAAGGAAAAAATACTGTCTGCAACTCAGAGAAAAGAATTCATAGAACTTGAAGAGGATGGGGGCGGGGGGAAATCTTCTGACTCCTTTTGGGCTGAGACATTAACTCAGTGTAAAATAGTGGATAATCTA
>VZTL01078365.1:0-23431 GCA_013400535.1 Scopus umbretta
CCAGCTTTTACGGTATCATTACAGACTCCATTAATTTCTTGAAGGAAAAATGAAAGAGTAAAAGTAAAAAGTATTGACAGTCTTTAATGATGTAGTCAAGCACTCCCATCGATTTTAGTCCAAATAAGACTGAAAGACTGTGTCCTAAATGGAAGAAGCTGCCTGTGATTCATTGGAAAAGGACAAGGAAGTTGCACAGTCAAGTGAATTGGCAGCGAGGAGGTTTTGTCTGCTTCTGAGCCATCATCACAAGTAGCTGCTCCTAAGCACAGCATTCCTGTCTAGACAGGCAATCGGTTCACTTCTTGATGTGAATGGAATAAACACATCCAGGAACTGCTTCTATTACAACCCAAAATCTGTTGATTGTCTCGAATTAATAAATGTGTTAACCCCAGGATAGGTTTCTCACTCTTCTCCCAAGAGAAAGGTCAGAGATGTTCAGGTGGGTTCAAAGAGTCCACGCCTTGTTTGTTTTATGTCTGGTTGCCTATCGCAATGACCTGCAAAATCACATAATAAGCTGAGCAAAATTCTGAATTTCCAAATCAAGACAAAACTCTGAAATGTTCTTGTTAGATTGAAAAGTGTCAGGAAAAAGAGTGCATTTAAAAACACTGAGATATTTTTCACATTTCCCCAGTTCAAAATGGTTTGGTTTAAAAAAACTGAGTTAGACTTGTGCATTTTCTTCTAGTTCACTATTAAGCACAATTTTTCCAAAAGCATATTAGCTCACGAGTCTTATAGCTCCTGAGCATGCTGCTGTCATTTTAAACTTTGATACAGTCTGTCTTGGGGGACCGCATCTCCCAGTTGGTTCAATTAGAAATTTATTTAATGTTACAAGAAATACAGACATCCAAAGAACCTCGTAGGAGTAACTTTTTCCAGACTGTAAGGGAAGTGTAGCTCTGCATATCTGATACTGCCCGGAAATGAAGCAGCTGCAGCACAGTTCAATAAAGTGAAATACTCATTTAGAAATTAGTGACCTGACCAAAACTTTGCTTCATAATTTTCTTCACAGAAAGTTGAATTTTTTTTTTTTTTTTTAAAAAAAGTAAAAAAATTTGATTTTGTGGAAACTTCAGTTCCTGTGTGAAAATTTGTATTGTCATTATGTCCTATCCAAACATAACAAGGAACATACCTTCTCTCCTTTAAAGAAAGCAAAACAAAACAAAAAATTTAAATGCTGAGTACAGTGCTTAATCACTACAACTAATGCATCACCCTCGGAACGGCATCTGCCACTTGCCTGCTTTTCTGCATCTTTCTCTGTTTCTGTAATTGTATGGGCTGAAATCCAGACCCTACATTAAGTCAATGTCAAAACTTCCACTGATTTCCTTTCAGAGAAGGGATTTTACCCATTCTCTGTTTTGGTAGTGGCAGGTATAATGAAATACATCTTAGCTGTCATAAAACTACTGTGCAGTGCTTTTAAGTTCCTGTGTAACTCTAGTTTCAATCCTCTTAAGTTTCACTGGTTCTAGAGAGAAAGTCTACCTGCCTAGGGAGTCCTAAAAATAAATCTGAGACTCATTACCTGTTTTATACTGTAAATTCGGAATACTCCTATTGAAGCTGTGTTAAGGAACTGCATATCTCATGGGGGCCTGTCCTAGTAAAAGAAATATTTCTGTTGTGTTTTAGCATTGCTGGTAGATGTTCTGGAGATTTGGCATTTAGGAATTGGCATGTGGTTATGCCAATTTGATTTCAGGATTCCCTGTGAAACGTCACCTCTGCTTTCCCTCCTTGTCTGTTTATCACCAGCAGCTGAATGTCATCAAATAAATTTCTGTGGTGGGCAGAGGGATTTGGAAATGGGGAGACTGGCCCTGTTCTCCTGGGGCAACAGGAGACAGTATACACAAAACCAGCCATGTGAATTCTCACCCCTCTCACTGCTCACTACAACCTGTCCTAAAGTCAGACAGATCCCCACCCGTGTAAACAAAGCTTAACCTGCTTGTAGACCTGGCAGTGGGAACATGATATCCCCTATGAAGGGAAGACCTAGGTGAGATTTCTAGTATTTCACTCATGTGCTTTACACACCTACAGTTATCTGGCATTTTTCTGCCACATGTAAGAAACTTTGTTCTGTGGTTTGAGATTTTGCCCAAACCCCTGCAGCTGCAAAACCCTGTTTGCTTGTCTATCAGTCTCACAGCAGCCCCCTGGGACCTGGGCTGTGGAAAATGGAGTGATGTGTTCTACCTTACTTTGAAGACTTCCTTCTGTCATTGAGTGATTCATTAATCCCTCTATCTCCAAATAAGAAAGAACATCTCTCTATTGTGAAGAGAACACAAATAACAAAGGTTTGTCAAATGTTTTAGCCTCTTTAGACCTCAGAAGTAATCAAGACACAAAGTCTTGCCTTCAGAGGCTCCCAGAGTTACTGTTGAAGTTGGGGTAGCCTGGGGAACAGGCCAGCCCCTGTAGAGTGGGCAGCAAGGCACATGAGTTGTTAGCCCAACTTCTCAATTGTTGATGTTTCCTCCAAATTTCTATTGTTTGGGCAGATACTCCCAGGCTGAACTGCTGCTTGAGATTGAATAATTTTGCAAAACTCATACCCTGAAAAATATTTCAGCTTCATTCATAGAAAATTAGCCTTTTGGTGCTCCATGTTCTCATGACTGTTCAGCTCCTGTTGTCCATCTTAACCTCTCTGCAGACAGCTGTGTTCACACCACAAGCAGTATAGTGAGCTTCCCAAGAGCTCCTTCTGTATTTTTCCTTGGTCTCTTGTGCTTACTCTTCCATCTCTCCTTGTCTTCTTTCTTTCAGACTTGATGGCCTTTCTGAAATACAGACTACTGTGAACACCTGACAGTCTGTGCTCTTCTCCTAGGTAAGATATCAGATGGTGTTAATTCTCCAGTTGGAACAATGAAAATTGGTGTTCAGATATCAGCCAGAGCTTTCAAAAACCCCAAAAGCATTTGCTAGTGAAAGTAGCTGTTTTCAGAAAAATAGGTTTGTATCTGCACGTGTATAAGAAGAGACATCTCCCTTCCCTGGGAAGTAGATGCTTTTTCTTGCCATAATGGAGTCATGAGGAAGTGAAAATTAAAGCTGAGTGAAGAACTGTGCTTAATAAGGGAAAGAGGAGCAAATATATTTACCAAATGCAGAAAAATAGGAAAATGTACAGCGTTGAGGAAAAGGGTTCTTCTGCAAGCCCCCTAGGCACACAGTGTCAAAGCAAATCCCACCTAACCCCTGATTCTGTCCCTGAGAGCAGCTGACGGGGGGAGTGCTTTCAGAAGAGAGCAGCATATGCACTGTTTTACTTTCAGCAGTCTCTGACTTACAGCGATTGCATCATGATTATGGGCATAATGTTTCTAGATTTTAAGAGACTATATTATGTTGTCCAATGCTTTTTCAAACCTGCTTTTATTTTTGGCCTTTGCAGTTTTCCATGGAGCTTCCACAGTCTGTGTAGTGGTATGCAGTAAGGCAAAACATTTATTTCTGCTTCTTATAAATCTGCTGCCTGAAAGTGTCGTTGGCTGCCCCTAGATTTTATGCAATGAGAAAGAAATAATCCTTTTCAACTTCTCTTCATGGTTCTTATCGCTCATAGTTGTACATCTGCTTACTGCCTGCTCATCCTCTCGTAGTTTTCCAAACAGAGAAATCCTTCTTTGCTGAATCCCTACTCAGCTTCTAAGCCTTAGCTTTTTCACCTTGTCCCTCTCTTCACCTTTCTAATTCTTGTGTATCTTCCTTAAGATAATTTTTAATGCTCTGTCATATCTCATGAGTGCTGAGTTTGTGTCTTCAGAGTGTTCTGCACAAGGACATTGGGTTCTCTTTCCCAATTAGTAACTATTAGCATGTGTGTATATTGGCAGGTTTTCTTCCCCAGTCGTATTACATAGCACTTACTGATTTTGAATTTCATTTGCTGGTTTTCTGTTCACTTACCCTGGATCACAAGAGCCCTCTGTGACTCTTCAGTCACCTTCAGATTTCACTATTGTGAATATTTGAGCAAAATTTATGATCCCACCTTTCACCCTGAATTTTGTTTATCTGTAATGTGAGGAGCAAACCTGCTGAAGTTAGAACAGCAGTATAACTTGAAACTATTTGAAAATACGTGGGCAAAGAAAGATATTTTTAAACTTCAGCCCCTGATGTCTCATTTTGTTGCCAGTGTCCTTTGGGAGCTAGATACAACGGAAGCCCAAACAAAGTTTTTAGTATGGATAGGTGTATCTCAAGCATTCACAGATACCCCTGCTTATTTGTCAGTTGTAAAGACTTGAGAGTTTTTCTTATTTCTGAAACACACACAAATTTCCAGTATTAGTAGGTGATTAGCAATTACTAGACTTTTTCCTGGTCTTTCATCTTTTGCTGGGAAATGATGTGAAATGAGAATTCTTTCCATTTAAATGCTGTCTTTGGTTTGTTGTCAGTCTGCCAAACTTAATCTCACTAGCTGCAACTTCTCAGTTCACCTCCTGTTTGGAGCTGCAGGGGCTCGAGCGTTCCTTGCTGATCAGGATGTTTCCTCTGCAGGGAACTGATCAGGGTTTTCTCTCTGCCCCTGGAGTGCCCATTTGAAGTTGGCAGAGAAACCATGTAGTTTTCAGGAATGCACAATTTTGCAATTAAAGCAAAAATGAATCTAAAATCAACCAGACTATGAGGACCTGTCTGCATCTCTTTGGCAGGAACATGTTTCTGTTTGGCAGACAAGTGCTGTGAATGCTTCTGTGTCTTAAGTGGCTCTGGGTCTGCCACGTCATTTCTCCTTTGCATCCAAGAAATTTTACTGTTTACAGAACCAAGAGGCAAGAGGTTGCCTTGGACTCTCAATGCTGCTAGTTTCTAACTAAAAAAAGGAAAATTGTACAAAGGCAAGTAGGATAAAGTGCACAGCAGAGGGGCAGTGTATTGATGTGGAAGAGCTGGTGGGTCTGTGAGAGGGAGCTGGCATAGACAGTGAGGTTGTCAGAAAGCAATGGGTCACACTGTGGGGAGGGTCAGGGCTGTGTGGGAGCTGGGCAGGAGCAAGCCAGGAGTCAGGCAAAGCTGGCTGGGAGGTGCAGTGGTGAAGCGCTGTGCAACCTTTGGGATACGGAGGCAATGTAATGGCAGCACTTCCTGATCTGTGACCTTCCTCTGCCTATGGCTGCCTCCTGAGCAGCTGTTTATTTAACTGTCCAAGACAACCCACCTGCATTTTTCCTGAGTGGTGTTACCAATTCAGGACCCAGAAATATTTCCAAGAAGCATAAATTAATTCCTTCTAGTGGCTCATTTTATATTTGTCAACAACACAGTTCCTCTGCACCTGCATAATGTAGACCCTGCAGAAGGGAATGAGTCTGGATTTCCATGTTTTGAGTCTGTCTTTAATTTCAGATCAAAGATGTTTAATTTTAAGGTAAGAGCTTTTTGGCTATTAGCTTCATTCTAACATCTAGTGATAGCCTTAGCTCCAGTCACAGCTCATGTTATCACTAGAAAGACCGTGCTCTAGGAACTTGGCCTGATAATTTTTGTTTCTGAAATGGAATAGGAGTTTGCTTGCTCTTCTGAGGGGCATTAAATAAAATAAATGCTTTTGTAGATCAAATTAACTGGGCCTATTCCATGTAAGAAGAGAAGGGTGAGTAGGGTCATAACAGTGTGCAAACATGCACGTGCAGGAAGAAAAATAAATTATTCTCCAGATCCATGGTGGATATGACAAAAAGTCATGAGCTGTTGTAGTGGAGGAACATTCAAATTGAGAGAGAGATCTTTTAATGGTAAGGATGGCAAGACACTGTTGTCAGTCATCCATGGCAGCTGCTGAATCTCCATTGTCAGAGCTTTCCCGGACAAGGCAAGTGCAGCAGTTGTTGGAAGGGAGTTAGGCACAGTGTCAGGTTCCAGGGCTCTCCCAGCTGAGCCCACAGGAGAGCCAGGCTTTTGAAACACACGTGGCTCATACACAGGGCAGATGTTCTCATTAACGAATATTGTTCATAAAAATGCAGCTGCACTCTTTCATCCTGTCAAAGGCAGAGTGCTGTTTTTGCACTGATTTCACTTCATGAGCAAGTTTTGAGCTGCTTGGCATCTCTTATGCAAGAATTTGTCCTTTGTCATGAACCCCACTGTATTCTTAATTTCATTCTATCTAAGTGCATGCCTATGTGAAACAGCATGGTGTTGTTGTCTTGCTATTTCAGCTTTTCTTGCTATTTCAACACAGAAAACATACACTGTACCATTAGAATCCATTCCCTCCAACTGCTGAGCTAAGCCGATACATACGTGCGCATGTACGCTCACAGACTGTACTTGTGTTGGACAATTTCCAAAGAAATTGAGCAGTGAAGCAGTGCAGGAGGCAGCAGCAAAAGATCCTGGTATGAATGAGAGAGCGTCAGAATAGCTAGCGTCAACTTTGGTACTCTCTTCTGCTTTTCTTGTCTCTTTGTATTGCAGTCAAATATTTCATCATGTGGGAAAAATGAGAGTGCCGAAGGGAAAGAGGTAATGAAAACATGTTATGCATGGGAAGTGGAACTGCCACAATGCAAGCTAGCAGTGACCTGGAGACAAGGTGTTCTGAGATACCAGAGACAGGTGCTCAGCCTCTTTTAAAAGAAAATAATTTCTTTGCAATACACATGACGCTGTGTGTGGTGCTGTTTGTACACTTAGGCTGCATGATGAAATGAGTGGAAAAGCCCGTGTGTGACTGAGTACAGAATTCCTTCAGGGCTTTGGCAGCAGTGCCGAAAGAAAGGTCTGAAAGACAGTAGGAACCAGCCCACTTCCATCTTTACATCTAATCATCCACAATCTACAACCAAAACTACAACACAGACCACAAGTATGGCCATGAATCACCATGACTCCTGAGCAGATTTCTTGCTCTCAGTATTGCTCTTCTTAACACTTCTACCATGTAACAAATTATCCCAGGCTTTTGCTCATCAAATGTTTAACATTTGCATGTCATGAGAGTTGGGTGATGCTCCAGTTGTTAAAAATGGCATAAATTTGGAGGCTTATCCATCACTAAATTATCTGATTGCAAGCTGAGCTTGGTGGCTGATGATCTTTGAACTGATTAGCACATGTAACTGCAATGCAGCCAATGCATCTCAACTCCAAGGATAAAGCACCTGACAATTACCAGGGTTTTAATAGTATAGGTGAAGGTTGTATTTGCCACACAATGATAAAGATTATAACTTTGAATGTGGATCCAGTTTTCACAGAGAATCAATATTCAAATTCTGCCCTGGTGTTCTAAGCAAGCTAGACCCTTGTGTGTGAATGGCATGTGGTTGAGGCATGTTTTGAAGGTCATAAACATGATGTATAGACACAACCACTAACACAGTAAGCACTAAACTATTTGGGAATACCTCTGAGGAAGGCCTATTCTTTATATAGTTATGGCCAAAGTTGTTCAGGCATCAAAAGTGTTAGTGAAAACTAGCTATCAGCGTGCTTAGCTAAAGAAGTTAAGAGTGTGTGTGATTCTTCCTGTTTTATTTATAGGGGGCTTTTTATTAGCCAGATAATGTACTGGTCTGCTACTCTCTCAAAGGGTCTTCTGACATCTGTGAAAAAATAATTCTTTTTCGGCTTTAAACTTGCAATTTGGCAATGAAATGAATGGGACATGTTTCCTGTGTACTGCTGCTCTCACTGGCTGTGATGTTTTACAAACAGGCAGCTGAGCAGTGCTTGAGGGATCAGCACTGAATGTCCATGGGTGCATTGGCATTTTTTGGCTTTTAAGTCTTCCTCCTCTTAGATGACACATGTGTATAGGATGGGAAGAAACTCTGCAGTATGCTCAGTTCTGCACTGTATGATGGAGCATTTCCTTTCACTGGTTTTGCATATGATGGCATTTTTTTTCCTATACATCTCCACTTCCATTTGCAAGAGAGGAGAACACAGGTTCCCAGCCTGCTTTCCCTGATCTATTTGTCGTTCTCTCTCTCTGCCACCTCTTTTCCTGTGTAAACAGTCCCACTTTATTCAGGCTCTAAGTCCTTCTATTGGTTGTTCTCATTGCCTTTTTTGATTTCTGTCTATTTTAATAACAGTCTTGCTGCTGAATTAATCTTTATAATAATATCATTACTGTCTAGTCTACAACATCCAATTCATTATGGATCCTTCCTCCTTCTGACTTTTTGGGGAGGCTTGGGGATGTTTTATAGCTGTAGGCAGATCTGAGCTCATTGGGAGAGGAAGGCTGTTTGCCCTGTCCTCATTGCAGCAGCATTCAGACAGGCAGAACCTCTGCCATTGAGAAGGATGAATGGGACTTGAGGCAAAGCAGTGGGTTTCCCCATGAATAGCACTACAAGAAGTAAAGGCAGAGCTGTGCAGTGCGATGCCCTCCCATAGAGGTGCAGATCACCCTCCGGGTAACCCTCTTCTGAGGCAGAAAGGAAAGCAGTGCCGCTCTGTAGATTGGATACGGCTTGCTATTTCTTTAAGAATCTCCTATTTTTTTTACCCTGCCATCGCTTGAACATGAGTATTTTTAGCAGCAGGAGGAGGTATCTTGAGAATTGTTAAATGAAATGTTACTGTGTAGGGATGGGCTGCAGACCACGGATCTGATTTCCAGCACTGGGTAAAAGCTGTTCATTTTTTTCAATGTAATTGCATTGATTTCAGAATGAGTTGCAACATGCTGATGTTACAATCAGGCATACTCTTTTGTATCCTGACGCCTACCCATACTATTTTGCAGTACTTCTGCTGCTTCCTTATCCTGCTGAAACTTCCTTCCAGTACCCCTGACAGTTGTCTGTGTATGAAGGAGCACTCTGTCTGCAGCTTCTCCTATTTGACATTGACATAGAAATAATATGTTTCAGTTTCTTCTGTGCAAGTAACAATAATTACATAATAGATTCTCTTCAGGTTTCTACATAGCGTCTCAGTTTCTATTTTCAATTTGTTTCTGGGTTTGATGTATCTCATAACTTTTTGCAATGACTGCAGAAAGGATGGTGGCAAATACGACGTGTCTGTGCTGGAATCTGTCCATAAGCCTTAGGAAATTTCTTGTTTTGTTCTTTGCAGTTAATGTTAAGACCAATGTACTTTGATCTTGGTCTTTGGCTTTCAGCATTATTTGTATTTAAAAAATGGACTGAATAAGTCTTGGGACTTTTAGTATAATCAGCTCTTTGCTCCATTACAGCTTGAGTGGGGATTTTGAAACACCCTGTGTGACGAAATGTTGCTCAGCCACAGAGGTGGCTAATTATGAAAAGCAGAGTCCTTTGGTATTAAAAGGGATTGTAACAAAGCCATAGCTTATGCTTATATTAATCAAGTATTTGTTGAGTAAGCAAGTCTTGGATGAAAAAGCACCAGATGGACTGTTCATCACCTGCCCCAATAAGTTGTTCCAGGAGTTAATTTACTCAAAAATGCATCAGTCACGATCGCTACCAAAGTGCCTAATAATTGGTATGAAACTGACTGCAAATTTTCCCAGTTCCATGCAGTGACCCCTTAACTAGGCCAGTGGGTTTTAAGCTTTTTGACACTCATCCCACAAGTTTTCCTGTGGAACAACATTGCATTTTCATACGGAGCTGACATTTTTTGCAAATGTCAAGTTTTAATACTGCACTAAAGGCCATCTGCAGAGGTCCTTTGCTAGAGCTTCCCACAGCTCTGCTGCTGTCTTTGTCGAAATGGAAGTTGCCCCTTAGCTGCAGTATTGCTTGACTGGGGACAGCTATGCTGCCAGAGACTCCCAGGAATGCAAGTCATCACACCTTCTTTCAGACTTCTAGGCTTCCTCTGTAGTCCATGAAGAAAGTAAGTCATCTCCAGAGGATTATTTCTCTCACCCTAAACTAGAAGAATGGGTTTCAGAGATAAACTATTTTCTCTGGGTACTTATCTTTGTATTTCACATTGTTTAGTGAGAACTTAGATGACCGGTCAGGCTGAGCAGCTATCAGGTATCAAATGGTAGGGGAGACTAATCCTGCCTTAAGTGTTTTTGTATTATTGTCTGTCAATCATCACGGAGATCATCTCTTGAATGCCATCTCCTTTCCCTTGTGAAGGCCACTGCTGACAGACACGTGTGAAGGTGGTGTGTAGTTTGACACGCTGATATGGTGATTTCTTTGGTGCTTGCTGGTGGAGCGAGTACCAGCAGCCTCACTCTGGGATTGCTGCTGGAACCAGGTTACAGTGCAGGTCTGAATTGCAGCAGATGGTCCTCTATTAAATAACAGACCTTAGCAAATGCGTGTTTGTAACTGGCTTTTGTCCTATCATGAGAGGAGTGATGGTAGAAAACTGATGAAGTCAGGGTGGAGGTGTTTTTTCTGTTGGTGGTAAAACTATGTCAGAGTGTGTGTGGGTGGTTCATCCCACGTCTGCAGTTCTCCAAATGTCTGCTTTCCAGAGCAGGCATTCCTGTTCTTGTGTGATATGGAAGGAGGCCTGCCAGTGGGACACATGCTTCTGCTTTCTGCCACTACTTCTTCATATTTGTGCTTTGGCTGTTAAGCTGGGCCTGGCAGCAGCTCTATGCTGCCACATTCAGAGGTTAGATTATGCTCTCTGGGTACAATCCTGGGCAGAAATGCAGGGGAATGGGGGCAGTGTCCCCAGGGGAGACCTGTCTTGCCCCAAACTCACAAGCAACCAACCACCTACTTGTGCTGTCTAAATAGGAAAGCTAAGATTTGTCCTGGGTCTTTTGAGTCACAAATACAAAGTGTGGGAAGTGAAGGGAGATGGGGCTGCTCTGCCTAATCCTTGTTTCTGTCTGTCTATCCATCCATCTTTAGGTTCAAAAAGAGTCTGCTGCTAAAGGTGGCTGGTGGTTAGCAGTCACACCAGCTTGATTCAAATCCATGAGTGAAGAGGTCTGGTATTTAGAACTTACGTCACAGACACTGTGTCTAGCATCAGGTGTCTGATATCTGCCACAGTCATCTTACTACAGCTAGTAGAGTATTTATGTTCTACACTGTTTGTGCTTGGATGCTTTATTTCTTTTCATTATCTCTCATTTATTCAAAAAGACTTCAAGTCCTCATGTTGCTTAAGGTGAGGAGAGCTATATTTAACCTCCTATCTGAGAAGCACACTCCTCATGACTTCGGGGGTGTAGCTGCCTCTGACTGTAAGCATTAAAAACGCAGATGGCGGGAGCAATCATCCAAGTGAATAGAAGGCAATCAGAAGGTTGGAGAAGTTGTCTTCATGTTTTCCAAGTCTTCCACCAAGGGATTTCCCAAGTGCATTGCAAGAGCATCAAGCCTTGGGCATGTAGTTGGTGATGTCGTCCCAAATCACTTCTCTAGACAAACTTGCTGACTTAGTGTCCCTTTGCCTTAAGAGGTTTCCTAAGACTGAATAATAGCAGAAACCTGTGGTATCTGGTTTATACGCAGAATTCCCAGGGAATAAGGGTCTTTTGCCCCCTCATCAATGCTGTGAGTGCAGCCTGGGGTGACAAAGCTCAGCTGCACTGGCATTAGGGACATAGCTTGCTACAGAAGGACTCTTACTTTCCAAAGGGATATGTCCCCTTTGAGCTTCTCTGCGCTACCTGCATCCATGTGCTCTTTCTTTCTGTTGTTGTTTTTCAGTTTTCCATCCTGGCTTGAATGGCAGCTTTTATTGGCAGTTATATCAGTGAATCTGGAGATGTCACAGTTGCCCTTTGAAAAAAGGGAGGCAAGAGTACAAGAATGAGTTGGTGTTTCTATAGTGCTTTGGAAAACATCAGGTGGAGATCAGAAGGAGTGGAAAGGAGGAGACAAGTGAAATGGCAAGTGTGAATATATAGAAGAGGGTAAGAGAAGCCAGAGAAGTAAGGCAGCAGCTGCAGCCCAAGGAAGAGGTGCAGTGAAAGTCACGGGCAATACAGCAGATGAGAAAATAATGCTAGATCGGAGCTAACAGAGTCTGGTGTACCCTGACGCTATATTAATTCTTCTCTGAAAGCACTCTAGACTTCATCTCCATTGCTGGGCCTCACTGTCTGGCCAAGACTGAAAACCAGGTATAACTAAGGAGAAATCTACTAGTAGCATTCAAGCTACAGTGATGCCAGGATGCCCTGGCTGAGGTTGGGACCCTGTGTGAGATGCAGTACAGGTGTGAAGTAAACAAAAGTCCTGTACAGACCTGAGTTCTGATGGGTGCACAACTGGCATAGAGCAGGGGACTGTCAAAGACAAGCAACTAAAATATGGACAAGCTGAGGGTGACATCAGAGATGACATATGTCCTTCCAAAGGGCTGTGGTGGACCACAGGTCCGTTGTGAAGTGTGAAAGGTGGGTGTGCAAAATCAGCAAGACGATTGAAAGAAACAGGGCAGAGATCTTGCTCTTAATGGGGTGGAAAGACCTTGGGGCTTTGTGGTCTCTCTCTGACCTTCTTTGTGAGAGAGCTAACTTGAAAAGGGTAATTAATGAAGTTTCCTTCTTCAACCTTCCTAATTCCCAAAGTCAGAGTGAGATAGTCTCAAAACTATTGGCTTCCTGCATTTTTTTCCTCTGAAACTGCTGCCAAAGGTCTTTACTTTGTGTGGGCATAACTGGAATGCCATGGATGTGACTTAAATCTTCCCACCCAAAATCTTCCTTCCCAAAACAGGGTCACTGTTTTTCACATCCCCTTTTTGCATTAGCCTTCAAGACAGGAGAAAACATCCAGGGTTTTCTTTCCCAGAACAGAGGTACTTCTAAGACTTTGCTCATATGATTTTCATGACCTCTAAACTCCTACAGTGCAGCATTTTTGTGCATTTCTAATACTTGAACTCTAGAGTCCCATGACTTCTGAAACTATGTCAGCATGTGCCAGAAGACGCCATCTGCATTGGCCTGTCATTAAAGTACTCATTTCCCTTGTCTTGTTAAGGGTGCTGCTACGAGCCCTGGACTGCAATGCCCATGGAGGATTGTGTGGAAGACTGCATATCGCAGCGACACAGAGCCTGGGCTGATCAGCCTAAGATCTTCAATGCTATTCACTGAGATCTATGATGCAAGTGGAAAACAAAAATGCAGCTAAACTTCCTGAATTTGTAAATAAAAAGTGAGTGGTTCATCAGTTTGGTCTTTCAGGTGAGGCAGTGAGAGCTGGGTAACCTGTGCACTGACTGCAGTAGAAGCAGGTTGAGCCCGTTTCACGGGACCACCGAGCACAGAGAGCTTGATGTGAGGTATGTGGGGCCATGGGGACACTTGCAGCCAGGAACTGGGGCACTGCTTCCCACCACTGCCTCATGCAATACTGTCCTGCTGCCCATCGAGCTGCCAGACTCAAAACTCTTCCCCCAGGCCTGCTGCTTTTGTTTGCTTGGATGGATGCTCCTGTCTTGTTCTGTCTTTCCCAATAACCTGCCAGGTGCATTTCCAACTTGTAGTAGCAGCATTGTGAATGGAGGCTGAGATAATGTGTAAAACATTGAAGACAAGAAGCTGCTTGTCTTGTAAAAGGGATTTGTTGTTTGGCAAGGTGCAGAGCAACGGTGTTATGCAGCCTTTGCATGGGAGGTAGGATTTGACATAGTACAGGCTAATTTTGTTCAGACTGTTCTGGAAGCAGGAGGCTGTGACTAGTTTGGTGCTAGTGCTGTACTGGCCTGAGCAATGTAAAGGAGAGAAGTGCTTCATCAGTAGAAGTTACTGCTTCGTGGCTTATCATCATGTTTGCTAAAAATACTAGGGCTGCAAAATTACCTAGTTTCTTTGTTGTGCTAGATGCTACCTTTTAATCAATTATTTTAGAATAATGTTAGGGAGGAATCACAAATTCAAGCAAAAAACAAACAGGAGGATAAAGATGAGTCCTAATTTGAGAGAGAGATTAGTCTTAGCAAGGATCTATGAAGTCCTAACCCCAAACTCTTTTTGCATCCAGGTATGTCTTTGGACTGTAGAATGTGAACCTCGTTGTTTCTCTTGGATGCATTGAGATCGAAATCAGACCTGTTCATTCAGAACTGATTGATGCTATTGTACACTTGTGAAAAAGAGCCATTTGTCTTAGTGAGAGAGGTGGTTTGCTGGGAATAGCCGTTAGTGAGGTTAATACTGGTTTGGTCTACCATAGCAGATTTAGCCTAACTTAGATCTACTGCCCATGCAAATTCTGGAAAGACTCTGGATGCTGGCCACTACATGCAGATGGCAGGTGGAGCAGAAAAGTCTGGCACAAACAGGAGGTATTGTCAGTAGAAAAGAAGGTTGGTTAGGATGGCATACAGAAACATCTGGCTGACCTTGAAACTGAAGTGATAGTTTCTGACTGTAGAGACCCATGTATAGGATTTCAGCCAAAAACATGAAGCTTGATCTTCATTTCCATGAAGGAAGAAATTGCCATAAAGAACAGTAATGGATCTCCCCAGCTGAGCAAACACTCCAAGCAAGGCTAAACCTAGAAAATACATGGAATGCAAAGATAGCATGAATATCTAAGAAGCCCATGTCCCGGTGCCTAGTCATGGATAAAAATTTGAAATGAAACATGGAAAGAAAACAAGTAGTGGAAGGAAAAATTTTCAGCCTCATAAACAGAAGGAGAACAGCTGTGGAGGAGGTGGAGATGCTATACTTGAAGGAAGTTGTATAGGTTGAGGTATGACCCAGGTATTGAATTAATGCCTTAACTCAGTTTTCAATAAGGGAGATATATAAGGTTAATGTTGGAATCTGTAGTAAAAATGTGAATGTGGTAAGGGAAATTCAGCATGTAGAGTGGAAGCAAAATTTAGGCTAATCAGTATGAAAATACCCCGAGTAAGCTTTTTCTTTGGTTATTGAAAGAATTGGTGCATGAAATTGCAGATAAGTTTGAAGAGGCTTTTTATTAATCTGTAAATTTGGGAACAGAGGAGTGGCAGATACAGTGCCTATCTTCAAAAATGGGGGGGGGGGACAGACACACAAAAAATGTATATGTTTCCTAATTTTCTGCCAGAAATATCAAGTCTTGACATGCAAAAGGGAGGATGGCTGAGGGTGGGAAGGCTGTGGAAGGGGATAAAGATAAAATTTTCATACACGCCCCCCCCAAGGTCAATCATTTCAAAAGTAGTTTAATATATTTTGTTAGAAGATCACTACCTTCTTAAAAAGGGTGCTACCATGAACATAATCAAAAGTCAAGTAAAACACTGATCTATAACCCCATAAGGACCTTCCCTTTCATGGTGGAAATCATAATGGAAATTACAAGATACAGGTGGACTAAGCTAAAGAGAGGCACCAGGAGTATTGAAGCTAGGACCGTCCCTATTTAATATATTCCTTGATTATATGGATATTTGGCCATGAAGTTTGCAGATGACAGCTGGAATTAATATCATTACTGTGGAAAACTGTTCTTTCTTACAGGAAAATAATTGATGATCTTTTGGATGGAGGATTGAAAGCAGTAGCATGAAGTGCACAGTTGCTTTTTAAGAGAAAAGGAGCAAGAACTTTTGCAATACCCTGGGAAGTTGTTCCTAAGAGAGGGTGGAGTAGGAGAGGGAAGGATGAATTGGAAATGTGACTCAGCTGTAAGAAAGCCTTATAAGGCTGTGGGATGCATCAGACTTTATATTCCTAGTAGAGACAAAGAAGCATTAGTATAATTTTAGAAGCTGTTTTTAAGACCCCATCTGGAATATTTGGTACAGATTTGATCCCTGATGTTTAAAAGAGAATAAATAAATAAACTGGAGAGCAGCAAAATGATTCCTATGATGGCCAGGTCAGCCTTCAGAGATTCATTCCTATGAAAGAAAGAGTGGAGAGTTTGTTGTTTAGGGTAGCAGATAGTAGATTTAGAGAATATGCCAAGTTTCTCTACAAACATATAAAGAGGGAGACTGCTTCAGTTTAAGGTTAATTCTGAGTCCAAAACTAATTAATAGGTTAAGTTGAAAATTGCCAAAAGCTTTGTAGCCATTCTAAACAGCTGAATAGCTTTGTGTGTGACTTGTGGGACTGCTTCTATGTGGAGTTAAAGGAGATTATCTGAGGGTAATCTTAGAATAAGGGGTGGAAAATTTTAATGGTACAAATCCTTGGATTACCAGTAGTGTTAGTCATGGTAAGAAAGGGATGGAGAGTATTTAACAGTTATTATTCTTTGGTAATATTGACATTCTGTTACTGCTCTGGGATTCTGCATGTCATCCACTGAGGTCAGGAAGTATTTTGTTTTCTCCTTGGTGAATTGTGCATCTGGGGCTTTTGCCTTTGTATAAATATCAGATATGGGTGACAATTGGAGTCAGGAGGCTGCATGAGGTGTGCTGGCTCTTTTTGTGGTATCAGATGCTCTGGTGCTCAGTGGTCTGCCTCACTGGTTTATCACATGGCCACATTTCAGAAAAGAAAGGAATTTTTTCTTTGACACTGGCAGTGACTGCAACGTGGACCTTCTTCAGGGAGTTTCACCTGATAAATTTCCTTCTATTGCTAAGCAAATAGAAAACATTTTTTTGTTTGTTTGTTTCTAAACATCTCTTACCTAGTGACTTATAACAAACTTCAATTACACAAAGTATGAGCCCACTGTTTTGGCTAATGGTAGGAATGGCTGCTGTTTCTTGGAAACTCATTGTCTGGAAATGGTGGGAAAGAAGAGGACTTCTATCTGTTAAAGATACAATGCAACTGCATAGGAAGCACATTCAGCTCCTGGCTTCATCACATACAGTCTTTACATTTGAAACATTTCTTATTTTCCCTTTCTTACTGTCTATTTCCTGAGAAAGAGTGAACATTCCCACAGCATTCTCCTAGAGAAGCTGGTGGCTCATGGCTTAGACAGGTATACTCTTTGCTGGACAAAACACTGGCTGGATGGCTGAGCCCAGCGTTGTGGTGAGTCGAGTTAAATCCAGTTGGCAACCAGTCACAAGCAGTGTTCTCCAGGGCTCTCTTTGGGGCCACTCTTGTTTAATATCTTCATCAACGATTGGGATGAGGGGATTGAGTGCACCCTCAGCAAGTTTGCGGATGACACCAAGCTGGGCAGGAGTGTCAATCTGCTCAAGGGTAGGAAGGCTCTGCAGAGGGATCTGGACAGGCTGGATCAATGGGCTGNGGCGCTTCAAGACATGGTTTAGTAGGCATGGTGTTTTGGGTTGACGGTTGGACTAGATGATCTCAGAAGCCTTTTCCAACCTTAATGATTCTGTGATTGTATGACCAGAAGCAATGCTGTAATATACCATGCATTTCTACTTTGTCATTGTTTTATAAACTCCTGTGCAAATTACTTGCTCGGGGGGGGGAGGGGGAGGAGAAAGAAAGAATAAATTAAATTATACTCTGAGGAACTTTGCTTTGTCACTGTCCTGGAGATTTTTAGTTTGTACCCAGAGTGCTTCCCCAAATGCAGCAACTTGCTAACCTGTTGAATACAGACTTCAAGAGAAAAACAGCATTTCAAGAAGGGGTCTTCAGCCTCCCTTATTTGAGTAGATGATTAAGAGTAGGATTGAATTATTGTCCTTGTGTTTTATTGTACATGCTTATGAACTCTATTTCCATGTGCCTTTCTGTGACTAATGGCTTTATTGCAGTATGTGAAATAGTTGGCACAGAGTAAAAATAATCATAACAAATTGCGCAGGAGTGTTGTGCAATAATGCAGATGGGCACAAACAGACACAGAAAATTCCAACACTTCTCTAGGCTTCTATCAAGATGTTGCTAAAACTTTTAAATATATATTTCTGCATTGACTCATCCCCATTGGATGTGACCTTTCCATACCCTGAATTTAAGAGGAGTATCTCACAGATAGGAAAAGGAAACAAAAAATGGAGAGAGGGTGATCTCCCTGTGACTTGAATTATCTTACTATTCAGAGAAGGAAAAATATTGCTGTTCTGATTAAGGATTTGTGTGCATTTTGTTGACTCTGGCGGGTTAGCCTTGGCTGTCTGCCAGGTGCCCACCCTGCTACACTCTGTCCCCCTCCTCAGCAAGACATGGGGAGAAAATCAGATGAAAGAGCTCATGGGTCAAGGTAAGGACAGGGAGATCACTTGCCAATTACTGTCACATGCAGAGCAGACTTGAGCTGGGGAAGATTTATTTAATTTATTGCCAGTTAATAACAGATTAGGATAGTGAGAAATAAAACCAAAACTTTAAAAACCTTCCTCCCGCCCCCCTTTTTCCCAGGCTCAGCTTCACTTCTGACTCTTTTATGTCCTCCCCCTGAGTTGTACAGGGGAAGGGGGAATGAGGGTTGTGGTCAGTTCATAGTGTTCTTCATCTCTGCCTCTCTTTCCTCCTCATGCTGTTCCCCTTCTTGAGGATGGGGTCCCTCCCATGGGCTGCAGTGCTTCATGAGCTTCCCCACATGAGTCCTTTCCACAGGCTGCAGCTCTTCAAGAACTGCTCCAGTGTGGGTCCTTTCCGCAGGGTATAGTCCTTCAGGAACAGACTTCTCTGGCATGGGTCCCTCACAGGCCACAGTTCCTGTCAGAAAACCTGCTCCTGTGTAAGGTCCTGTCATGGGTTGCAGCTTCCTTCATGGCACATCCACCTGCTCTGGCATGGGGTCCTCCATAGGCTGCAGGCAGGCAACCCGCTTAACCATGGTCTTCACCATGGGCTACAGGGGAGTCTCTCCTCTGGTGCCTGGAACACCTCTTCCTCTCCTTCTTCACTGACCTTGGTGTCTTCAGGGCTCTTCTCTCACATTTTTCTCACTCCTGTCTCTTGAAGCTGCTGCACAGCATTTTTTACCCTTTCTTAAATATAGTATCACAGAGGCACTACCACCAGCATCACTGATGGGCTCAGCTTTGGCCAGTGGTGGGTCTGTTTTGGAGCTGGCTGGATCTGGCTCTGTCTGACATGGGGACAGCTCCTGATCTCTTCTCACAGAAGTCACCCCTGAAGCCCATCCTCCTACCCTGAGGACTCTCTAAGGCCTACCATAGTGCCTCCACCAAGAAGACATTAAGTTTAGCCTCACTCCCTTAGGCAATCAAAAAGTCCAATTGTGGGCTGTTGTTACAATTTTGAATTAAACAAATGTTTCTGGGATCTTTGTTATATAATATGCTGCAGCTGTACAAGACTACTTAACCACTCTGAAAGGTATGTACTTTTTTAACCCTTATTTCTAACATCTGGCATACTAATGAGCTGAGTGTCCTTTAGAAGGTCCTTTCAAAGCCTGTCACAACTGCCTAAGCTTTCCCTTCTCTAAGAGGGTAAAAAGTCTCTTCCCTATTCCCATCCTGAGGATATGGCCAAGTCTGCTACCTGTTCTCTCCTGCAAGCTATTCCTGCTTCTCTCTTTCCTTGCATCTTTTCTTCCTGTTGTAGGGTACCCTGAATCACATGCAGAAATGCTTACTGGTTTCTGCTCCAGAATCAGATGGTCCCAATGAGCAAAGCAAGCTGGAAACCTGGGAGGGCTCCAGCAACATGCAGGTGTGAGAGAGCTTGGTGAAGGTGTGATGAAAGAGAAATTAGTCTGGCTCCCAGATATATTAGCTCTTCTGGCTAGGTCACTGAGGGCATGCCTATATGAGTGTCACACATTTGCTCCATGCAAGTCTCCAGCTGACCAATAAACTGTACCCTGCCTTGCAAGGAAAGCCAGGGATGGTGCTGGGCTGGAAATGGAGCAGAAATATATATGTCTGCAACCAGGTGCAGAGACACAACTAGTATATCCCTCAGCAACCTTCAACAGCAGGAGAGGACATTTCCCTACATTCACCTGAAAGCTTTCTAAATTGAGCAGATGCCAGCCTCTTTAAGTTATTACAGCTCTACTGAGACCGTTGGGTGAAGACCTGGTCCTACATGTTAAAAGCACTGGGGTTTTTAAAATCTAAATCTTCTGTCTTGAAAAGAATTGTCTCAGCAGCTAGAAAGAGGATTTTTTACACCAAATGGTCCCTAGTCAAGTATTCTCTCTCTGTGGCTAGCAGTACTGGGAAAAGCTTTCAGCCACACAAACAGGACACAGGCACAATAAACTTCTCCTGGGGCAAGTTTCTTGCTGATTCAGAAACCAGCTCTTGGCCTGTGGGAATATCAGTTGTAGGGATGGATAAAACCATTATTGTTTCATCAGGATCTGCCACATCTCCTTGAGGATACCTTTGTTACTGGCCAAAATGACATTTTAGGACAATGCATCACTACTGTTTCAAATACCCCGTGCCTAAAACTAATTATCTTATCTAAGTACATTTCAACTTTAACATTGGTAATTTGTATTTGTGGATTTGAGCCATAAAAGGCAGGTGGAACAGTGAATTTAGTAATGTCCATCTGATGTTGTTTCAGAGCCACCAGCCTTTTTAAAATAAAACAAACTCAAACAAATGCTCTGAAAAGGCTTAGAAGTACAAGGTGATTTCCAATAAGCTTCAGTTTTGTTCACAGTTTTTTTTTTTTAATTCCATCCCTTTTACATGTTGTCCTGCAGTCATAGTCTTAGTCATTGCATTACAGGGTGTGAAGTATTTGAGACATTTTTATGCTGAATAAACCTGAGTTTTAAACACAGAAAGCTTTCTATGTTTGAAGTGCAGTATGTTTTTCTCTCAGTCCTGTTTATGTGTCTTACCATTACTTGTTACGCTGTTTTGATGCTGTTATCTATTTTAGTCATGGACTTTCATAAGCCAATGGAGCTGGTCATTTGTGAAGTTTTGGTGGTCACTGATTCCAACGTGTAGTTTCAGAGAAGCTATATGATAGTGAAAGGAGGAGTGTAATGTATCCTATCTCAACAGGATCTGAAAGGGGATCCACACAGGGTATCTTGCTGAAGTTGCTAATTTTTATGTGTGCCTTAAGCAGTAAATTTCTTCTCAGAACATGAACTCGGACATAAATGAAATGCAGCCAACTGAAAGGATACCTGTGCTAATGTTCATGCAAATGGCGGGCTGCAAGCAGAAAGCCTCCCCACAGGAGTAACTCTTCCTGGCTTGCACACCCTTTCCACCTGAGATGAGAACCCGCAGGAGTCAAAAATCCGGTCCCTGTTGCCACTAGCAGTTGTGCTCCAAAAGTTATCCCTTTTGGCATTGCAGTATCATGTCTGTGATTCATAGCCATCATGCATTTGAGTAGTACATCCACGCTTACTCATTTCAAATTGCCGTGGTCTTTGTTTATTGAGAAAAAAGAACATTAAAACACAGCTTACTCTAGTGTAAAGAATTATCAGTGTTTTGGTTTTTTTTCAAGTTTATTCATCTGTGGCAGCATTCTTTGAAATGATCCTTGTATCATAGAATAGAAGCATAGAATTATTACGGTTGGAAAAGACCTCTGAGATCATCTAGTCCAACCGTCAACCCAAAACACCATGCCTACTAAACCATGTCCCAGAGTGTCACATCCACACGTTTTTTGAACACCTCCAAGGATAGCTACTCCACCACTGCCCTGGGCAGCCGGTTCCAATGCCTCACCACTCTTTCAGTAAAGAAATTTTTCCTAATATCTAATNACTGAAGGTATTTTTGGACTACAGAAAGCCTCTATCAAAAGGACAGATTCCATGTAAACTACAAGTGAAACAGGCAGCTGTCACTTCACATCCAGAAAAGTGTCATCAGTGAGCCTTTCAAACCAAAGAGCAGGAGAAAATTTCCAGGGAGCAAAGCACATATTTCAAGATGACACAGCCACTACTGATGAAGCCACAGAGGTTCTGTGTCTGCGAGGAAAGAGTGGAGGGCAGCAACAGTCAAACAGGAAAAGAAGAACAGATTGGACCAAAAAAGTTTTGTTTAAATGTGGCACCAAAAAGAAAATTGAAACAGTGGTGCAACTATTTCTAGGTTAGATGTGGTTATACTATGCATATCAGAAACTTGATGGACAAAAGATAGCCAGTGGTATTTCTGTTAACACCATGACAAAAAGTAGAGAGGGAAGATAGGGTGAGATCATCTGCTGAGGAAGAAGTGCAGTAGATATATGTATATTATATAATAAAGAATATGTATTTTAAAGAAATATAAAATACATGTAGAAGTCAATTTAGAGTCAAGCCGGGTGAATGAGCTAATGATTTCAGCAGACTTCACAGAATCCAATGGATTAAAATTCCAGACCCAGATAGGAAAAGTACACTTTTTGAGTTTGTGTTAATGAGTGCCCACCAAGGTAACAAACAATATCGCCTGTGATATACCAAGGGAGGTCACAGAGGCTGCAATGGCAGGAAATGTAGTCATAATGGGAGACTTCCACCACCTCTTTCTTTTCCCCACACCCACAGATTGAGTGTCACATCAAGACATGATGTACGTAAGAAACTTTGAAATGCAATTAGTGGCAGCTTCCTGGAAGAGTTAGCAAGGAAGCCTGCAAGAGGCAGTGGAAGTCCATTCCTCTTTCCCCACGTATCAGACATGGTCCCTAAGGCTGTCTAATCACTCTGTACCAGCGATTGCATTGCACGCTCAGCATCCCTGCAGAAGCCATCAAAATGAAAGAAAAAACCACTCCACGCTCACAAATGCAGTCAGCTTGAAAAAGGGAAACTACATAAGAATGAGGAAGCTTGTCAGAAAAACAGTGGTAAAAGATTCAGTAAGAGAGTTAACCTTTCCAGGAAGAATAGGTTTATGCCCAATATTGGAGGCTTTGAGCCAGCATGTATCACCCATCTACAGCCAAGGAGAAGCTGAAGGAAGCAGCTGCCTGAATGGCCAGGCAAGGGTGGTATTGGCAGGCACAGGGCATTGTTCAAAAACCTAGGTCAAATGAGGAAAATAGACAGGTTCTTGAACTCTGGCAGGTTACTTGTAAAATGCAACAAGGCTAGTAAAAAAAAATAAAAATCTGAGGAACAATTATGTCCTTTTTTAAGCACTTTTAGAGCCTGCTGGGTGTATAAGGTCTGCCCAGTACCAGAGAAGCACCCACAGAAGGTAACGTCACAGCAGAAAAGCTAAACAAATCATGTGGCTTCACGTTTGATGTGGGAGGAGCAGGCATTTTTCCTATGGTAGTGTGTGTTACAGCATCTGCTTAGCAGAAGGGTGTGGGAAAGGTGATGGGACAAAGCTTAAGTAGCTGCTGTTGGTCACTGGTTGCTACGTGGAGCTTTTCTCTGTTCCAGTACTGGTCTGAGATAAAAACATGTAGCAAAAACACTTTATAACCTTAGACAAATAATTTATGCCCTGCTGGGCCTCCCTTGCTTCTTATAAAATTGGGATAACAGCTTTCTCTTGAAAGTTCTCCATCCATTCTGTGGGACTGCAATATTGTAGCAGTCGTGCTTGTGCAACACGCTATATAGACAGGACTGGTTATTTGCGTGGTGTGGTGGGTTAACCCTGACTAGACACCAGGTCCCCACCAAAACCATTCCATCACTCCCTATCAGCTGGATAGTGGAAAGAAAATATAACGAAAAGC
>VZTL01078371.1:6302-16637 GCA_013400535.1 Scopus umbretta
CCCCCCGAGCCCCAGGCAGGAACAAAGAATTGCAAAAGCCTCTGCTGGCACCGCTGCCAAGCCCGTGCATTCCCGAGAGCAGCTGCTCTCCTGGACGAGGAACCGGCGATGCCGGAGGGCTCTGTGCCAGCGCCGGAAAGGTGGCGGTGTTCGTGCAGCGATGGAGCCCCTCCGCCATGTGTGTGACGCAGCGCAGGGCCCTGCAGTGCCGCTCTGACAGGGATGCTCCTGGGAAAAAAAACATCCCAGAGAGCAGCGAACGGCTGCTGTGGACAGAGGCAAGTAACGCTCGCGGCTTTGGAGAGGCAGAGGCCGAGCTGCAAAGAGCCGGAGCCTGGGGGTGCCAGAGGGGCTCAGCAGAGATCGGGCAGAAGCCGAGGCGCCTCGCGAGCGAGCCCTTGTTCAAGTGCATCACCAGATTGCTTGTGTCGTTTTTGTTTTTCTCAGCCAAGATCCGGCCCAGCTTGCCCGCAAACAGCAGCAGAGCAGGGCGGGAGCAGCCAGGAGTCTGCCTGTCCTGAAGCAACACCCCGCTCCCTGTCCTGGTGCCCCCCAGGCTCCCCCCACAGCGGGCGCCCGTGGGGAGACGCTGCCAGGGGCCCAGCCAAGCGCTCCCATCAGTGCACACACAACCAGCGGGGAGGAACTTAGTTATCCTTTTATTTATAAACAAATCAACGTAAAATAAGTGCAGAGGAAAGCACTGGCTGACCCCACGTGGGGACCTGTCTGCAGCGGGCCAGCAGGATCAGCGTCGGGTAAAAACGAGGGGCGTCCCGGGGCCGATGCTGTGAGCGACGGGGCTCTGCGAGGGGCCGGAGCCCCACCTCCCTCCGAGCACACTGGTGCAGCAGCAGGGACTGCAGCACAGACTTTGCTGTACAACAAAAAGCTTTTTTATTACTTTGGGGTTTGGGTGTTTGGTTTGTTTGTTTTTTTGTTTTTTTTTTTTCTTTTTTGCAACTTTTCCCCTTAGGGGTAAACCTGACCCAGTGCAAGAGACTGGAGGGTTGTTCACCACGGGGGCCCTTTCTGCTGCTGGCCAGGGCCCTCGCGGTTGGCGGGGACGAGGGTGCGAGACGTTGCTCTGGATGCACGGAGGGTGAGCTAAAGACAGGAGAAGAATGAAGTGCTTGCAGTGGAGATCCCTGTCCCAGCCCTTTGGTCGTCGTAGAAAGGAAGCGTGCGTGGGCACGCGCCCGGGACAGCCCTCGCCTCCGCCGCGCCTCTCTCCGTCAGCCCTTCCCCGGCTCGTCCCAGGCCGGGGCAGGAGACGCGCCAGGGGACAGGCAGCCCCGAGCCTGGCAGGGCTGGCGACCTCCGCTCCGATGCTCCTCTTGCAGCTGCAGTATCGTGTCTGGGACAGCAGGTTACCGCTCAAGTGCCATCACAAATAAATACATTAGACTGTCTGAAACAGGTGCCGCTGGGTAGAGCAAAGCCCTCGCAGGAAGAGCAACGCAAGGACAGGCCACCACGCTGGGATCCTCTGGCTTGCCAGACCCAACACCCTCTCACACACGCTGAGCTGGGACCGAGCTGGGACGGACCGAAACACCAGAGGACTGGGAGGACCCCTGGGAAGACGAACCTTTGCATCTCTGGCTAAACATCTCCAAGAGTTGCGAGTTCAACAACAGGTAGAAAAATCATTTCATCATTTTAAACTGACAACTCCTTAATAAAAAAAAAACAAAAAACCAACTAAAAAAAAACCTTCAAAAAAAAAAAAAAAAGAGAGAAGGATCAGTTGAGTCCTGCAGCATCCAGCCAGCCTCCGACGCCGACCCAGGCCCGTCCTTGCCCCGGGCACGCCAGACCCAGCCATGCTCCTTGGCTCTCCTGCAGCTTGCTCCACACTCCCAGGCAGCACCGTGTGCCGCCACACATCCTCCCCAGTCAGAAATAAATACGAAGGCCTCCATCCCCGGCCCAGCGTCCCCAGCCAGAGGAAATCCTGGCGCTGAGGGGCAGGCAGAGCTCGGGAGGTGAGCAGCCCCCGGGACGGGCGGCCGGGCTCCCCCCAGGCCTGGAAGACGGGGATGAGGGCAGCCATTGCCCTGAGCTCACGCGGTGCTGCGGGGGCCGAGCGCGGGTCGGGGGCACCGTCCCCCTCGCAGCCGGGCTGCCCGGCCAAGCGCAGTGTCCGGTCCCCCCGGCCCACCGCCCATCCGAGGGGACGGCAGGGGAGGGCTGCCCAGAGCAGGCGAGGCCGGGAGCGCCACAGCGAGAGGGAGAGGAGCCGGCGCGAGCGCCCAGTCCCCACGGGCTCTGCCCAGAGCTGCTGCTCCATCCCAGGGAAGCAGGACCGGGAGCCCACGGAGAAGCGCCAGACGGGCAGCAGGGAGAGACCCTCCACTTCCAACAGGATGCTCACGACTCGAGTCCAGTGCGAAGCCCCGGGGCCAACTGTGCGCCAGCCTCCTCCCGAGCGCCTGCCGGGGCCTGGCCGCTGGCGCAGGGACGAGCGGGCGGCTGGACCCCTGCAGCGGGGCCGGGGTGCTGGCGAGGTGTCCGTCTGCGGCGTAAATGGGTGTGTGTGCATGCGTACCTGTCGGCAGGCGAGCGCGGGTATGGATGGCCAGGAGCGGAGCTTCCAGGATCCGTCCTGCCAAGCGTCCTCTCAGAACTTGCCTTGCTTTAGCTTGTCGATGTGGTAAGTGAGCTTCAGGGCTGGCCCCAGCTTCAGCCCCATGTACTTCATCATCATGTCACTCCGCAGCAAGAGCAGGGCTTTCCCATCGATCTCCTGCAAGGAGGAGAAACAACAGCACTTGTGACTACACCTGTCAGCCCTACCCTGCCTGCGGAGCCAGGCCGTGCCCAAAATGGTGACGGCTGAAGCGGCACGGCTGGGTGGGAGAGCAGCGCTCAGCAGCGGAGGGGGGTTGCACGTAATTGCAGCATCCCAGCGCAGGCATCTCTGCATCCCGCCCTGCCTGCAGCACGGGGCTTCAGCCTCCGACCCCCGCGTGGCGGTGGGAAATCTGCTGGGTGATAAACACCCAGGAGCCATGTCCAGCTGGTCAGCAAATCCTGAAGGGCGGTGGGGAGAAAGGAAAAGAGGGGGGTTTCTCTGTCAGGGGAACGATCAAGGCAGCGGCAGTGCAGGGGAGCAGTCTCTCACTCAAGGGCATCGTCATCCCACTGCAGGGGAAACGTTCTGGGAGAGGATGCGCCGGCCCTGACGGCAGTCCTGCCACGACACCCGCAGCCCTGAAGACAAGGCTGAAGAAGGAGGCAAGGGACCAAACTCTGTAAACCCAAAGAGAGCCCGCCACTGCGTGCAAAGCAAATTTCTGGAGTTCCTAAGCAAAGTCCCAGCAGCTGGCAGAGCAATGGTGGAGCACCTCGTCTCCAGCAGGGCTGATTTCAACATCACGGCTTTCACAGCACGTCTGATGCTTTACAGCTGAGCCAGATGTGTCCCTCGCTGAGGCTCAGGAGGGGAGGGATCACAAAGCTCAAAATAAGCAGAGAACAGCTTTGCACTTAGCATCTGCCTGTGGAAGTTTTCCAGTCCCTTGCAGCACTCCGTTCCTTGACCTGGTCCTGGCTTGGCCCAGAGCTTTGCAGTGGACAGATTGCCATGAAGAAAATGTTAATGGACTTATAAACGAAAAATAAAAATCACAACCTCTAACAACAGAAAATCCCGGCCTATGTCGATGCTCAGTTAGGTCTCACACTTGGCAAGATCTCCAGTAATCTCCAGTACCAGGTTTGTTGCGCTTTTCCCTTCTCCAGATGAAAGCGCAGTTCTTCCTCAGGATTGCCAATACAGGAGACTTTCATCCCTTAGCAGAGCTGAGTGCTCTCTTGCATAATTAAAACATTTTTCAATTACTGGTGATTCTAAAGTAGGACTAATTAAAAACAAGTGTTGCCTCAGCCCAGCACAGAGCAAGAAGCATCCCATCAGCCTCCCCTGCCTGGGGAAGACGGGTGTTTTCTCCTACTGCTCTTCTGACTTCATGAGCACCACCAGGTGAAACATGGACTGTATCGAAAGGCAGAGGGAGACGAACTGTCTGGCGGGAATCAGGACGTGGAGCTGCCAAAATTTTTGCAGCTTTAATTGTACAAACTCCATGCTGTATGTCTGCAGCTATTTTGCACTTAAAGACATGCACAAGAACCAGAGCCTTAGGAGACCCGTTTTTATGGGAAGAAGGGGAGTTTAGCAGCAACACACTCAATGAATTCTACTTGGAACATGTTTCTTGCCAAGAGAAATGTGCTACGAGGTGAATATTAAGACTCCAGGATGAACAGGGCTTTGTGTTTTCGGCAGTAGGGTTCAAATCCAGCTAAGAGCTGAGCTCTCCATACACACAAAGGCAGCGGTGCTTGGAGCTTTACCTGGGCTGCGATGTCTTCTCCTCGATGATTTCCGAGTAAGAGGATCTCAAGCCTGAACACGATACGAGCCGGATTTATGAGGATGTTTTTCTCAGCACAAAACTCCAGCTGGCACAAAGTGCTGCCGTTCTTCTGACTCCTTGTGAGATGATCTGCCCCCTCCCATATACAATACATACACACACACACACACACATACAGACATACTTACATGTTTTCGAAAGAGGTCAGCGTGGGGTCCCAGCTGTGGATCCGCTTCTCGTATGAACTGCATCACCTCCTCCACCGTCCAGGACGAGGGGTCGCGGCTGCTCAGCCGCGAGAGGTCTCGAGATCCAAGGTATCTGTCTGAACCTGGGGGGGAATTGCAAGACAGCAGCCGTTACTCCAAGTATCCCTGCAGCATCGCTCCAGCAGTTTTTCACCCTCAATGTACCATCCAGTCTCCTCTCTCAAAGCAATGGCGGAGACAACGCGAAGGGCACGTCCCAACCGTGCCCCAGAGACTCCTACGGCAGAGGTCTAGCACTGAAGCCTTATTCTCTCTCCTTAGGGCCTTACGTTTTGGGGCAGCCTATACTGAGCCCTTTTCCTCATTCTAACCCCAGTTTCCCCTTGCCTGCAGCTGAGTTTGGTCCCCCCATTCCCACCCTTCCTTGCCCATCTACTGATGGTTCCCACCTTTGCAGAAAACAATCCTCCATTCCCACTTCTCTCCCCACGCACCGTTTCTCCCCTCACTCCCCTGCTCCGAACACCACCTTCAGCAAATTTAACACAGCAAAGCTGTTTTAAGTTTTCGTTGGCCGTGGTTTCTGGTGGAGTGAGCCCACATGTGAAATTCTGTTGTCCTGAAGCACCGCCCGAGCTAACAGAAGTCCTGCTCCCCACGTGCCGGCATCAGCACAGCCCGTTGTTCCAGCTCTCTGCCTGCACACACAGATGTGGAGGGAGGCAGACAGATGAAGGCATCAGCAGCCTGAGCTTTTTAGAGGCTTTTGTTGATGCTGTGCACCTACAATTACAACTTTTTTTGCAAACACCTGGATTTGACATGTGCTAATTCCTGCAATGAACAGCTCTCCTGCCCCTATTCCTCCACACAGACAAGTGCCACTCGCGCATCCGCCCATCCTCCTGGCCACCCGCACCAGCTCCCAGCCGCATCAGGCAGTTCTCTACTCCCTGGCCATTCGCGATCCATCCTCACGGAGTCAAGACGCCCATTTATCCCTCTGACAGCCCCCTGCCCAGGCTCGCAAATCCAGCTCCTGCCTGCTCCTTCCTATCCACTGGCCTCCAGGTCCCACCTAGTCACCGCGCCGAACGAGCGACCCTGCAAGCGTCACCTCTCCGTATTTCCACCCGCCCACCTGCCATGTCTCTAGAACTACCGTTCAACCTAACAGACTACCTGTTTAACAGTGTAGAAGCCAGTCTCTGGTACTTGCTGAAGTTAGAAAGGTGTAACTGGCGTTAGGAAAGCCCTTAATTGCCAAATTTACAATCGGAGGGCTGGCTTCTTAACTCTCTTACCCCCAGAGCTAAGCCTACGCAAGGCAGAGGTACTGCCCTGGGTGAGGCTAGAGGGTTGGTGCAGGTGCCTGTATCCTTGCAGGCGATAGTCTCTGGAGCTCCTGCTGTGGCTGGATGAATTGACAGAGTTCAAGGCAGAGTCCATGGGGTCCAGGCGAGGCTCCAAGGGCCCTGGGAGGCCATCTCCCAGAACAAAGGTTTCACCTGGAACGCACCAAGCTGCAGTCAGTGCACCCGAACGCCACGCAGCCCGAAGTTACCGCTCGGCGGCAGAAAGCAGAACCACAGCAAAGGCAGAGCTCGCGCACGGCTGTGGGAGCAGGGTCGAACCACCGCGCTGGCGGTCTCCTCGGAAGCACGGAATTTAAACCAGGCACTGCTAAAGCACCGCAGCTTGGTGTCTGCCTGGCAAATGCCAGTCCAACCAGTTAGCAGTGACAGTGGTTGGTACCCCGGCTGGAGCAACAGCTACCCTGTGAATGGGACAGCTCCAGCTCGCGGTCCTGTGTCCTTACTGCTTCCAGAGGCCCTGCTGTGGCAGCGGGGCACCGGGGTGGCAGGCAGTGGAGGGCTGCCCGTTCTGCATGCCAGTGGACACAGGACTCACACAACAGCCCTGAGTGGGGAGAGGAGGCTCCCCGAGATTCAGGGTCAAGCGCCGCACATTACCAGCATTAGCGTGCAAGGTAACGGACGGGGCGGTTGGGATTGGGGATATTTAGTAAGAGTCGTGCTGTAGCCCGGATAGCAGCACACAGGCAGAGCAGGAGGGAGCAGCAGGCTCCTCCGAGCAGCTCAGCTGCACCACCACAGCCTGGCAACGCTCTCACACCACGCTGATCCTCCAGCCCCAAAAGCAAGGCGCTGGTGACCAGCTGCTCACCCCTCCTGACCTCCTGCTGGGCCCTTTTTCACTGCCCAACCAACACCCTTTGCTGGGACGTGCACAGGAGTGGCAGGGCTGAGGGTTCTCCCCGGGCAGGGGTGCCAGTACGAGACTGGCTTCCTCACCTTCTCTTCAAGAAATATTTCATTTTCAGCTGTCAGTGGCAGTATTGGGATGAAGGGGCTGAGGAGACTATCCAGGGTGATATATTGTATTGGCTGAGACAGCAAGATCTCCCTTTGCAGTTTCATCCTAGGACCGCACGTTTGTAGATTTTACTATGCCACACACAACCTGGTCTCAGTCCAGGTGGACCTGATGTCTCATGAGTCACCCTCAAATATCTGCATTCTTCATTATGCAATGCTTGGCAAGTTCGTGCAGCCCAAGAGGAAAGCAGCTCCTACAAAGAGGGGTATTGCCTGTGCACTCTAGGCTGGGCCACCGCATCTGTCTGGGAGCTGGAGCTCCGCTACCAGTGTCCGTAGAGACCCTGAGATCAGCTCACAGTTCTGAGCTGCTGCCACTCAGACACCATGGTAGGTGACAAGGATGAAAAACACCTGAGCAACTGCCCCAGCCAGGCCCTGGGCTTCTTCTCTGGGACTTCCTAGACCACAGCAGCAGCAGGTGAGAAGCCAGCACAGCGAGGTTGTGCTCAACTGGGATGGTGATGAGGGCGCAGAGTTGATACTGTAGCCCGTGAGACCCAGAAACTGTCGAGATCTTCCCAAAACTTCCCTGCTAAGCTGATGCTACCATGCTCCAGTGAAGGGAGATGCAGCTTGCCAGAGCCTAAGCAGTACCTGAGTGTTGCAGAGGTTGGGCCCCACCAAATGGGGCAACCTCTCTTGGAGGCAGGTTGTTTTACCTGGTTTCTATGAACTATAGGACTGTTCTGTGAACTGGGATCCTCGGGTTTCAGTGCTTCTGCTGTCTGTGTTTGAGCAAAGATCTCAGAGGCAAGTTCAGCTGGAGGCAGCCAGCTCATACCTTCCCTGGCCTCATCTCGTAAGGCTTCAAAATGGCAACATCCCTCTTGTCTAGCTGTTTGGCAATTCAGTGAAGCAGATGTGAGGTTATCACCTGCATAACTGCAGCCCTCCATCTCGTGGGCTTTGTTACTCTGCACTTGAGGCATTTCTGCCTTTCTTTGCTTTCAGGTCTCTGGACGCTCTCAGAAACCAGCAGCACATCCTTAAAATCTGATGCAGAAACAGTGCTGTTGTGAAGACTGTTATTCCCCTGGTGCCCTGTGCTGGCCTACATAGCACTAACTTCCCGCATGAGTGGATGTGTTTTCACCTGCTCTCTCTGCATTAAAGGAGGCCTTCTGACTCATGACTATTCCTGAGTAACTTTGGAGACCTCCTTCACTCCCGCACCACTTTCCCACCATCCCATTTCAGCACAAGACTGGATGCCAACCCAGCACTGACCTGCTCTGGCGCGGGGGTGGAGAGGTCTTCCCTGGCCCAGGCCCAGACGGACCTACGCAGTGGATGTGACTTACATCAGTGGCACTTTATAGCAGCTTCTTCACAGCAACGACATTTGGTTTTCTCTCCAACAGGACAGTTCTGCTTAAAACCCAAACCGCTTCCCATAACATCCGTGCAAAAGGCTGACGTTTGACTCGTGGAAAAGTGCAGAGGCGTGAGAGGGGTCAGCGGGCACAGCCCTCCGGACCGCTCTGGAAGGTGGCTGCGGGCATGGGAACGGGTCTGTGCTGCGCAGCTCCATCCTCCACGGAAACCCAGCACCCTCTGCGAGGCAACGCACAGCCTCAACTTGCCGGGAAGCCCCAGGACACTCGCCCCAGAAGTGCTGGGTCAGGCAAACGTGTGTCTAACCCTTCGTGAAGACCCCAAGGCTCACACAGAGGGGATCTGTGTCAGCAGAAGGAATTTCTGGGCTCAGCCAGCAAAGACTACAGCTTGGGAGGCTGGGAGACCACATGCACGGGTTCACGTTGGTGCAACGCTAAGGATTGAAAACTCACCCTCAGAAAATATTTAACTCGACAATTAACACGCTGTTGTTATTCTGATGTGAATGCACTGTGATGCATTCTTCAAATATGTGATCGTGTTCTCACACGTGCTTATGATCGTACATCCGAAGAAGAGGATGAGGCCATGCAACCGGGGAGCACTACTTTGTTTTGCTGAAGAGGTACAGCTGAACCTGCATGTCCACCCTCAGGTTGTGTATCTCCAGATTGGTGAGTGCTTGCTCGTGCTGTAAATATTGCAGCAGAGCTGGGGGCTTCTTGGTAGGGTCAATGCAAGAGAGATTTAGGATTTTCTTAAAAATACAAACACACAGAGAACTGCTCAGATGAACGATACGTCCAGAAAGGGGAGAGGGAGACAAGGCAAGAGGGGAACAATTACTAGCCCTGTGAATCATCTGTAGCAGAAGCCAACATGCTTCTGCAAGTGGCAGGACAGACTGTGTTCAGGCACATACACTATCCAGAATCCTTTCGCCCTTGATAACTAGCTTCAGAGTGAGGAGGAGGTGGTTAATTCTTAGGNTTTTAGCTGCGGGATAAAAATGAATTTCTAGATGGAATTTGGAACTGCACCTCATTTCTCCCTGCCCTCTACAACCCCTGCTTAGACCAAGAACAGAACCAGACCAAGCTGCTGTAGGAAGTTCACACACCGACACGTGGAGGCACACTTTCTGCCCACTTGTCTTTACTTCTACAGAAGATGCTGGAGTACTCTGGGCATCCAGATGGCACGTCCCATTCAAATGCCAAGAGACAATTGAATAGACTTTGAAGTAGACGAAGAATCAGTCTTGTAGACAACCTAAAACAGGTTTCTCCTTGGAATTACCCATTATGGAAACCTTCTCTCTTCACTGACTATATAGAGAGCGTACAATACTCGCCGCCTAACCAAGGCACTTTAATCTTTAAAGCGCACCACCGTGCTTCAGGAACAGGTGAAACACTGCATGTTCCACTTGCTGGTAGAGGAGGAGCTGACAGGCTTTGCTAATGGTTACCTAAGTGCAGCAGTTGAAGTATTAGAGGAGAATGTCGAGGAGACCAGCAAGGATGTGTACCTAGAGGCGAGAAACAGACTGGGCCAATTTTTGACTGGTCAGTACTCTGGAATAGGTGAGACAGTCCCACACGGTAACTTGTTCTTCACCTCAGCTGTGTGGCAAACCTGCAGTTTTAATCAATGTAGATACTAAGGCCACTAGAAACTGTCCACCACAGGGTGAAAGTTCAGCTCAGCTGTGCTTAGATGTGGGGTCAGTAATCCTGAAGAGCACAGGGCACAGTGATGGATGGAGACTAAAATTACACCACAGTACATGGGAGGCCGTGTACTCTCAATTCTGGGATCAACAACCCAAGCCCAGCAAACTCAGCAAGAACCTGGGAAATGGCGATGCTAAAGGGACGGCAACAGAGCACAAAGCCACTGAACTACGAGCCCAGTCAAGAGCCTCCAACAATTTTTTGGGGACTTATTATGAAGAACTGAAACTAACACCTTGGCAGATTTCACCACCAATTAATTAAA
>VZTL01078378.1:1255-12297 GCA_013400535.1 Scopus umbretta
CATAAAAAGAAGATTTTTTTCACTAATATGTGGTCAAACGCTCGAGTAGGAGCCCAGAGAACCTATGGGGTGTCCATCTTTGGAGTTATTTGAAACTTATCTGGGCCTGGAGCAACTTGAGCTGGTTGGCACTGCTTTAAGCACAAGTTAGACTAGAGTCAGTTGAGGTCCCTTCCAATTTAAATTGCTCTGCAGTACAGTGATTCTAAAGTATCTGACATGTCTATGCCTCAGACTATAGAATAAGGGCACTTCCCTACCACTGCTGAGTGCTATGAAGCAAAATAAATACAGTAAGAAGTTCAAACACCTAGTAACAAAGACATGATGCTGTCACTTGTTCAGTATTTAGAAAGAGGTCATGGGCTTGAAGTCTCAGAGGGGATTGAAAACCATGCTTAATACCTCCCAATGAGACAAGCATTCAACAAGTTTCTACCTCCCATTTGTTTAGGTAGAAATTCTGGCTTGGGCTCTACATGGAGTCTTCCTCTGCTGTAGAATTCATACTCATATGAAGCCTTTCCATTCATTCTTTTCCTTCATGGATGCAAGGGAGACCACTTAGCTCAGCATTACCCTCTACATGCTCAGTACAGCAACAGTTTTGCTTTAGGACAAATTGACAAGTTGAACAGGTTGTGGAGGATTTTTATGCATGATCATAGCTGTGCTAGTCAAATGTATTATATCTGGCACTTTTTATTTCTTTTCACATGTCCATGAAAAACAATGGGACACCAGCTGGTTAGATCATTGCTTTTAGGTGTTAGGATGTGTCCTTTCTCATAGGTGGTAAATAAATGCCTTGCTCAAATCTAAACTGGTTGCAAGCTTCCTCTTTGGAGAGAAGCTTTCTCCATAACTTGACAGGGACCTTGAGGATTTGGTTCGTCTTTTCATACCAGTTTCTAGCCTGAAGAGCTGGCAGTCACTTTGCCTGTCCAGAGGCCTCCTGAGGACTGATGCTTGCTGTCCTGGCTGTAAATAATGCACACCAGGAGGGAGGTATGTGTGAAGTATGGTAACGTGTAATCAATAGGAAGCTAGACTAGACCACTTTAAATCCCTAATCTTGTTGGTCTTATCCTATGAAATGAAGAGGGGTAAGTAGATACACAGTTTCTTCACTTCAAGGAAGTAAAACATGCAAGAATTACTTCCATATCTCTACTATATTAAAGCATAATCAATGTTATTCTTCAGGGGAGAAAGTGTCTGTTTTGTCTACAGATTAGAATTCTCTAATTACCACTGGAGAAAGGTGTGCCACAAAAAAAAATCCCATACACACGGAAGAAAGTATAACTAGTTTTTCAATGTAAAATTACCCTTTGATCGTAAGAACTAAGTTCTAGTGCCCTGCTAACTGGTAGCTTTCACACATTGTGGTAAAGCCATCTTAATTTAAAAAAAAATTTCCTTCTGATTATCTATTTGATTTTGCTGTTTGTCCTGAGATATAGTAAATTGTTTCACAGCTTATTGTATCATCCTAGATACTTCATCAGAATAAAACCTGTTCACATTTACAAAACTGTTTGAGAAAGACAATGAAATAAATAATCTTTTGCACAGCTCAGAATCAAAGCACAGACAGACTTCTTGAGTCACAAAAAGGTTCATATAATCTGGAAAAAATGCAGGGGAGCATATTTTAAAACCAGATTAGCAGGAGAATTAGGAAGTCTCCAGTCATTGAGGTGTAAAATTGGACTGTATTTCTGGTACCTGCATGCTGTCATGAGAATTGGGCTGCTTGTATCAGAGCCAATGTCAGGAAAAATGACAGCTTTATATTTGCTTTTGGTGGTGTTCCTCTCCCACAGTTTTTGTGAAATTTTGGAAAGGGTGAGAAACATGAAGTGCTGTGACATTTCTTGAGGCTGCAGGTTACTAGAAAACACAAAGAAATATGAAAAGACAAGGTTTTGCCAAAGGGATTGATGAGAGCAGAGTCTAACTGAGCCACGTAAAGGACATTTCTCTTTAGCAGCATGCAGAGATTTGAGCTGACTCCAAGCGTCGTAATGCTACCATCCAACATGCTGTGTCTGTAAGCACCATGTCGCAACCTAACTGGGATCTAAAAGGATTTCAGGCCTTATGCAACACTGTGGCTGTGTTAATAACTCTGGTGCCACTGGGGTTTACCAAACTGGACCTGTATACTATCGTGCTTTATTGGGATGAAGACAGACTGGAGCCCGAAACAGCAGTTTCAGCTTAAGGTAGTTCCATGTCAGAGTCAGCCAAACAGGTGGAAATGGGAGTTCAACACAAGTGACTCATACCAGTTTCACTAAGCTGCTTTATAATCACACTGGGGCTAAGCAGCTGCAGCTTCATGGAAGCTGGAAATTCTTTCAAATTACCAACTATGGAGGTTTTATACTGCAAGGGATGGAGCACGGTTGTTATTAAAAAGAAACATTGACAAAAAAGGCTCCAGTTTTACAGACAGCATGTGAAAGACTAGAACGTGTAGATTCAAATTGTGGAAATTATTATACAACCTTACTCCCAATGAAGCATTGCTCCCTTCTGCATAAATCTGCAGATACTATTGTCTCCAGTCCTTACCCACGTGTCTAAGTAACTGTCAATTTCAAGTTGATGTGTAGTCAAGGTGGATCTGCTTGTGATGGGATGATGAATTATCTTCTCCCCTTACCCCCAGCTGCAGGTTTCTGTGCTCCTGTGCCATGTAGTGTGCTCACAGTGGAATGCCCCCACTCAGGTAACTCCCATGTCCCTTCCTGGTTATAAATGTACAGCCTTATGGAAGAGAATCCCTTAGGAACAGTCCCTGACGTATGTGCATATAAAGCCTTAGGTTAGATATGGGCAGAAAAGGGAAATTTCATCAAACCCTGCTCTCCCCAGGTGGAAGAAAAAGATGGAAGACCCTGAATGTGAGACTTCTCCCCATCTTTTTGCATAAATATCTTATTCTTGTTATTTTCACTCTGGTAGATTGCTGTTGCCTGAGTTATAAGCATCTGTGTGCATTCACCTGTTTAAATATGAACACCGTCTAGTTTTCATATTTACCTGAAATGAAGGAGTAATGGAAGCAGGTCTAGAAACAACGGACTCATGATTAGTCAAGAATCATGAGTCAAGAATGCAAATCTAAATGGTCCTGGCTATAGGTGGGGAATTTCCAACTCTTTTAAATTATCATTAATTATTGACCAAAGTACAGATATATGAGAAAAAACTACACAAAAATTAATGTGATTACAGAGGCTTTAAATTTAGCTTTTTTTTTTTTTAATTTATCCTGAGATTGCAGTGATACATTTGGAACAATTTTGCTGCTGCTTCACCCAACATATAACATTTTAATTCCAACCCTGAAACAGCACCATCTAGTGATCCGTAGTGCTTTGTACCCATGGGAAATTAAGCACTAGTTGATGCTGAAAATGATGTTGCAATTAGATATTATGGCAAATTAGTTAATCCGCAGATAATTTGGTTTTGCATAGTAAAATTAAGGCAACCCTTCTGAGAAAGTAATAATCATTACCTGTGAAATGAAATAAATGGTGCAGAAAACAGGCAGCTTCTTCACTGCAGCAAGCATAGTAACATCTCTGAAGCCACTGGAATCAGAACATAAGGAGTAATCTGCCATAGGCAAAGGTGATGTGGGACCTGGTGGGAGTGAAGGTCTGGATTATAAATTAGACTCATAAGCCTTGTATTAAATTACACTTGCTGTTTGTAATGTTAAACAGTGAATTAATCTTTTTCACAAAGATGGGAAAAAACTTATTCAAATGTAAGGCAGCTTTTAAATGTGGAAGTGACCTAGAAGCTTAATTGGAAATCTCTTTTGATGAGATTTAAGTTCTTATGTCCCTGGTGGACTTTAGATTTAACCTGTAAAAATTTGGTCATCTGATTTTTTCATCACTCTCTTGGAGTTATTGCACTTTCTGACCTAATCTTACTTTTTTTTTTTTTCCATTTTCTTTAAATGCAAGTACAGAGACAGTCCAGAAGATGGGTTTATTTAGTGCTGCAGGCCATCCAAATTGCCATCTTCACTGTTTTAAGTAGGTATTTGTCCCTGCAAGACACTTACAGTGTTGAAAGAAGGCCTTAGATTCAGTAAAAAAAAAAAAATATGTTTTTTACAAAGGTAAACAGGACTGACAGATCTCTGAAATACAGTTTTTCTACCAGGTCTTACCATCTTCTTAGTTTCTGTTCCTTCCCAGGACTGATAATGTACCCTACCCTGTGCAGCCTTTCTGGTTTGTAACTGAGGAGTTACCTGCACTGTTAGCCATGATTAAGCATCTGCTACAGTAGGAGACCTGCAATATCTGAGGTCAGTAACTCCAGAGCATTAGAGACAGGAAAGACAAAAGCCTTTGATGAAAGTCAAGAGAATACTCAAATTCAATGAATATCCAAGTGGCTTATTTCTACAAAAATAAGTTTAAGAAGCTAGCATTTGATTTCCCATGATAAAATTTTCACTGCAACTAGTGAAAAGGCTCCTAAAGTAATGCAGTCTACTAGACCGTTAGAATTTAGAAACATATTGTGTATTACTATGTTAATGATTTCAAGGAATTCAGTAGTCAAAGATATTAATTTCTACATTTGACCCATAGAAAGTTACCTCTACTCTTTTTTTTTTTTTCTCTTGAGAGTGATAGGGAGAAATTTTTTTAGTTTTGAGAGAAATTTCACCACCAGAAATGAAAATCACTAAGCCACATGGTAAATTCAGGAAACAAGCAGAAGGTAAACTGAGAAAAAAAAGCCTCAAACCAAAACCAATCCTCCTATGCACAGCAAACTTGTTTATTTTTTACATGCTCATGAAAAAAATTGAGAGGGCCAAAGTATCTGACAAGACCATATCGAGCCAGAGATTTCTTGTGTTTCCTTAGTTTCATTTTCTTACCATTTTAACTGGGAAAACTTTTGAAGTAATTGACTCCAATCTCCTGATTTTACAGTCAGTCTTCTTTTTGGCTCACTCTCTTAATCAGCTGGAATGTATTAGCTGAAATCCAAGTTTCACAATAACAGTTCAGCTTCAGCCATATTTATTTTTCCCAAGAAAGAATTTCAAATTTAATGAAAATGGAGACTTTGCTTGAAACTGGTTCTTTTGACCAAAATTATAAAAAGAAAAATTGAATTAATTTGTTTTTCTTGTTTGATCAACTCTAGTTCTTATTCCTTCTATTCAACAGCAGTCGGTTATTGTAAAAGTGATTCTGTAAGTAGACAAAGTTTTTGTGATATTCTATTTCTGTGGCACTGCTTTGCTGGGGAGATTTTATAAAATTATGTAGTCTCTTTCAGTTTGTATGTTTGCATCTGTTGAATGGAGATAAGTTATTTATCTGACATTGTGTTTTGGTAGTTTACATTTGAATTACAACTTACTCTAAGGAAAATACCACGGATTCTAGACAGTGTAAGTCACCTCACTCCCAAATGTGCTACTAACCCTGTAATTTCTTTGCTACAGAAGAACTTCTGCCTGGTTCTTGCATCACAGGCTCCTATTACAAAGTAAGATTAAGAAGCAGCTGCCCAGGAATTCCTTGGACAGCCCCAGGGCAAAAGACAGACATTGTGTTCCCCTGCAACATGGATTTGGAAGTGTCTGCTGTAAACATGGGCTTTAAACTTACAGCCTCAGCATCCTGGGGGCAATTGCTGTGTTGTGGGGAGAGGATGAGATTGTGCCCATAGGGCTTGCAGCCAAGGCTGGGGGCTTGGCACCTGCCTGTTGTCCCTGGCATGGGGTGAAGGCCCCAGTAAGGCAGGTCAGGGCTCTGGAACATGCTGTGACACTCTCTCCCAGTGCTTTGTGTGGGCTGTAATGCACGGTCTTGGCATCACACCAGTAGTTGTGGCAGAGAAATATCAGGTAAGGATAGATAACTGCAAGTCCCTTGCCCCTCAGGCAGCCCCAGAGCCCATTGGCAGAATGCAGAAAGTTGCCTCCAGTGCTTTTAGGTCTCTTCAGCTTCTGCTTGGATGAGTCCTCTGCCCTAGCAAGTCAAAGCATGGAAGTGGGAGACTTGTTTCCAGAGCAGTCGCAGGGCTACTGTGTGCTCCTTTGGCACACAGGCTGGGGGTTGTGCTCCTGGACAGCTCAGGGAGTTGTACCAATTTCTGTTCCAAAAAGTGAATGTGAAATGTTGCCCTCATTATTTCTCAAGGAAGTTCCAGAATTGTAACATTTATTTTTCAAAGCCCTAATTTAAAAATAAAATAAAATAAAATAAAAAATCAGAATTTCCACTGAAGTTCTGGACCCTAATCAACCTACTTCGCTCTTTCTTTTTCACCCTGTCATCTGACTGTCAACTTTAATTCCTCCACTGATGTTCTTTCTTTTTTGAATATAAGAGAACAATTTAGGCTTTTGTGCTTTTAACTGAACAAGTAAACATCGTATCCAATGTAATTAACTGAGCCATGACCATGCTTCCCTGTCTGAAGACTAAATTAGAATGGGAGAATGTAAGGAAAACAATCAGTGTGGTGTCATCAGATCTATCTAAATAATAGGTTAAAGAAAGGACAAATTTATAATTAGATGTATTTTTGTTTCACGCTCTCCTTACTGGCTTCATAATTTACATTTTGCTTTCATTAAAAAATAGATGTAGCTGTCAGAGCACAAGCACACACCCTGCACATTCCATACCTGCCCTGAACACACACCCATGTGGGATCACAGTTTTCTTGTTGTACATCTAAACCTTTGTGCCAAACTGTGTTCTCATACACTACAGTTATAAAACTAGAAGGAGCAGTGATCTTCATCTTCCCATCTTTCAGGAAATAGGTCTGATACTGATTGTGACTGCAGGGAACTGAGCAATTAAAACTCAGACTGACGTGGTGAGCAAAGCACAAAGTTTTCTATGTCTTGTTATTCACTGTGGAAGGTGGGATGAACCTCCAGACCAGCCAATATATAATACAGGTTATCTTTTTTGGCAGCGATCAGGTCTTAATATTCTGATTGAAAATCCACTGAAGTTTTTCGTTGTCCCTTTACACTCAATAGTCTCAAGGATGTGTTCAAAGTCCAGGACGAACAGCGCTGTCAAAATCTGGTCTATTGCTTAGTATTGCTGAACTGGGGATTCAGCTTTTGTTTCTTCATCGTTTATTGTAAGATACTTTATTCATCACAAAATTATTAGTTGTTGAAAACTGGATTCTCATATACATAACTTGTCCAACGATCACCAGCATCAGGAGATGTGCATATTAGCAGCAGTAACCCTTCTAGATTCTTCTCTGCTACAGAAATTCTTGCTGTGCTTATTTCCCTTTTTTCACCTCAGACTTTTACTGACTGTGCATTCCTTTTCCCCCACCTTCACTGTCTGCCATTTCTGTCTCTGTCTCACAAAATAAACATTCTTTCATAGAGTAAAATCATAACATGAAAAATGCAAGAATGTGGTACCAAAAATTTAAGCATGCACTTAATTTTAGCAAGTACTGGTGCTGTTGTTACTGAGATCTAGACCAGATTTAGAATTTTAAAATGTGAAGACTTAATATGACCTTCTGCAGAGTAAAATGGTGGCATGTAATAAGAGGTGAAGAATTTTTTTCAGTATGCTGTCTTCCGCCAGACACAGAAAAGAAAAGATGAGAATGGGTTGGAGTTTTATGCATTTCAGCAGTAGAACAGGCAACTCAAGTAAAGCTGTTTATACTAATTAAGCTGGTAGGAGCACATTTTCCTATGCAGACATTCTCTGTTGGAAAAGTAACACAGGAACATAACAACATACAGAAAAATGCTGGGGAAAAGTTAGCTCATAGAAAAGAGCAAGAAGGAAGGTTTGTACCCCGTAGGCAGTTTGTGTCACCATCCTATCTCAGTAACTAAATTGGGGAAACAGCCTTTCCCTGTCCTTGAAGGCATACACAAAAGACTGAAAGGTCTTCAGATGCTGCAGAGACAGTGTCCATAAGAGTGCTACAGTTTGCATCGGCTGTGCCAAACTGAGCACGGTTCTTCCCCTCCCTTACATTGCTTGGGCAGTGAGCTGAGATTGCTTCTTGAATTTTGGCTCTGGTCAGTGTTTTTCATTGCCATTCCTGAAGATCCATCCCACCTATTTGTCCAGTAGTTCTGCGTAATCCCTGAAGAATGTTCAATGGGTCAGAGCCTGTTTCCTGCATCATGTGTCTTAACAGCCCTGACACAAATGGATCTGAAGCTTGATTAATTTTTTTAGGTGGAAATTTAAATTTCTTCTAATGAATTATTATTGATTGTAGTGTAACACATTTTTGTAAACACATTTTTGACCTTCTGTTTTTTGGCTGGGGGGGTTGTCCTTTATTCCTGTTACATGCTACTACTGGATATGAGAAGAACTTAATGTCTCTGACATGGCCAGAAACTAGTCTATAAATTTCCTTCAAACATGCCACTTCTTTCAGTCCTCCCTTCTGAATATAGAACATGGTAAAGGAGCCTCACTCTATGGCTTGGAAAAGGACAAGGGCAGAAGTCCAGCAGTTGAAAAGGAAAAAAGAAAGAAAGGAGGAAAAAAAAAAAAAAAACCAAACCAAAAAACCAACAACTCTGTATTTCTTTGGCTCCAAATGCCCAAGGGAGATTCTGTGAGATTAAAAATGCTTCTGATACTAAGCCAAATTGTACAATAGGGTTACCTAAAAATTTATTAGAATTTCTAAAATGCCCTGCACGTGTTATTTTCTGGAGAGACTGCAAGGAGAAAAGTGGTTAGTAGGTTTTTCTGAAATTCCAGCAGTGTCAAATAAAATAGGCTTTGCATTATCCATGAATGCTGGATGTGCCAGGGTTTGAACTGTTCTTTTAAATGTGTGCAAAGTTAACAAATGGTTTGGAACCAAAGAAAGAGATAGCGAGCCAGAGCTTCAGCTGGGGTAAATCAGCATTGTCTTAAATTTCTGTGGGCTGGATCTTAGAGAACTAATGCCAAAAAAATAGTGAAACAAGGCACAGGGTATATTATTTGGCAGAAACTTATGTTGTTTCTGTTAAGAGTAAACACTGACAGGCCTGTGAAAGCTTTCAGTTTTTTACTAAAACTGAAAATCTAGAGAAGTGTGTAATAGAAAATCACAGAGACAGTCTGAAAATTAGAGGTTTTTCTAGTATTTGAGAACAGATTAATAAGGTCACAGTGGCACAGGGGTGGTGGTGGGGAAGCTGTTTTCTTTCCTAAGGAGTTTTAGCTTTTCTAATCCAAAATTAAAAATCCTTTATCAAGACCAATAAGTGCTATAACATGTGTCTAAGAAATGCTTTGGTTTTTGATATTTGTTGGGTAGAAATTAGTAACTGGCATGTAACTTCTGAAATGGCTATCTTCAGCAGCCTAGCAGGAGTGTAACAAGGGAAGCTGGATCTGGCTAATAGAATGTTACCATTGCACCCTGCAGCAGGATGGTTAGGCCCTGGTTAGCAACTTCAGCTCCCCAGCCCTGCTTTCATGCAGCAGCAGCATGGCTATCTTGCTTGGGATTGTAAAGCTGAAGTGATTCTCACCAACGCAGATACTACCACACCATGGTCCGCTGGGTGCTAGAGACACATCTTGGGAGATTTTCCGATTTACTATTTTTAAAATATTTTTGTGGAAGGTTAGAGGACATGGAGGAAGGTAGGGCAGTGTTTGGGTTACAGAAGTCAACACACACTTTCATTACTTCATTTTTGTAAATGGAGATTATTTTAGTTTATAAATGGAGATACAAAGAAGGTTTGAATTTACTAAACCTGTGGTACAAAAATCTCTTGCCAGGCTTCCTGCATATCAATCTTCTCTGAGAGACTTAGACTACTGGCTTTGTTAGTTTGAGGAGTGAAAGTAATTGATGGCCTCTGAAAAACTTATAGGAAACACACTTTTAGCAAGTGATTCCATTTGGTTACTTTGGTTTGTGATAGAAGCAGGTTTTGCTGCAAAATTTCTAGGTAATGAATGGGTGTGCCAGAATGACAGCTGATGGCAAAGCTGGACAAATTTAGTAGCTGCAGCCAAGAGGCAAAAATATGACTTTTTTGAAGACTCTTGTCTACCCATTCAGTTTTCACTAACTTGTGCAGGTAGGTTTGTAGACACAGGAACTGAATGGTGAGTCAGCTCACTGAATCTTATAGCCCATGTATAAACAGTAACAGTCTTTGTTTATAGGGTGTTGGAGGTTCCTACTCTGCCTCTCCTTCTCATGAAGGATTCTAAGAAAACTCTACTAAAATCTTTCCTCTCATCAGCATCTAAAATGCTTTTTAGCTGCTAACTAATGGGCAATATTGTGTATTTGGCATTTATGTTATTTGGTATTGAGCATGCTCATGACTCTGCAATCTGGCTCTACAACAGCAAGTGTTTATTGCCCAGAAAAAATTTTCAGTCATGAGGTTCATGAATGCTTGTGTTTTAGATAAGTCTTGGAGTAGCAGCAGAAAGTGGAGAACACCAGACTGATCATTCATGCACCTTTTTAAAAGAACTGTGCATCCACTCTATGCTAAATTGATTATACTGCAAGGTACACTGCCTTCATTGAGTAATAGCTCATGAGAATTTATGTTAAATATTAAGAATTAATACACACACATACACACATGTAAACATTCTGTCTGTGTAAAGCCTGGTTGAATGTTTAAGGAGGGAATAAAAAGGGAGANTGTAATTGTTTAAGGAGGGAAAAAAAAGGAGCCATCAATGGAATCAAATACAAGCAAAGCTGAAAATTGCAGTTTGTTCGGAAAGAATGAACTACAGCCTGAAAATACTCCCCGACCTTCCACATTTACAAAGCTCTTGATTTCAGTGAAATTACTTGCAAAAGTACTTACATGCTTATTTAACTCCACCACGTACAGAACTGGCTAAGCTCTAAAGTGTCATGACTGTAATCAAAGTATGTAAAATAGGCCTGGATATGTGTTGTTGATTGATTTTTTTTTTCTTTAAAGCATTTTATCTGAATTGAATTATTGTAATGGATATACCTACCACTCA
>VZTL01078381.1:0-13734 GCA_013400535.1 Scopus umbretta
CAACTGAAACCAGGACACTCCCCATAAATTTGCAATGAGGCTTTTCACTACCACAAGTTCAGAAACCTGTTTTCATTGAGATATGGAGGCAAATATGTACTGTGGTTTATTAACTAAGAAGAGGATAAAAATCTTTGAACAGCTGCCCAGAGTACATATTTTATTTTGGTTGTTTTGGCAGGTATTAATGCTCAAGTCAAATCATATGTCCCATACTAAATACAAATGCCAACACCTTGTACTGTCTTCCTTCAGTATAGAGTTTAGCTTTCTTGACCAAAACCCTATTCAAAGGGAAACTAAAATTCAACAGTGATAAAAAAGGAGTCACCCTTACACCTGTGGAGCTGCCATGCATCTCTTCTACATATTGGGAAACAGAGAGCTTCATTCTTCTCTGATTCCTTTTCTTCTTTACACATTTCACCTCCAAGAGGAAGAATTCCAGTAATTCTGTTCCCAGTAAACAGGCAGTGCTGGGCAGTCAGTTCTAATCCTTAGAAAACAGGGCTGAACCCTGTAGCAATAACCATATTGAGTAAGCCATCACACAGTATCTTTTTTTGTTTCTAAGAATCTGCATTTCATCTTCAAATTAATAAGAATTATGTACAGAAGCTCTTCTTGTCCAAAGCAATTTCCTCTTGCAGTCTTCTTTTCTGTTCAAATCCCTAGCCAGCAGTCATGCAGAGATAAAAACTCCTGAAGCTGCTCTGCTTTTTAAATCCAGTGGCACAGGCAGTACTTCACAGACAGCTTGTACAGCACACATGCACAAAAGTGACTTCCTGATTGGATTGACACATTCTGTCCTGTAAATCGACACAGAGAATTAATGATCACACAGGAAATCATCCCTCTAGGAAAAAATGACTTTTATTTGGATTTGTGTAAACTTTCAGAAATAAAACATACTGGAAAAATCTGTTTTTTCCTTCTCATATTCCTCCCTTTCCTCCAAAGAAGTAAGAACGTAAAGTTGTTGCAGTTTCTATGCTCTTGTTTTTGCTTGGACAATTCCCAACACATTCACTTTAGTTCCTGTATATAACTCTGAATGAACTCTCAAAGTCCAATTCCAAAGACACGTATTACTTTTTCTGCTACAGTGGGGACATGACAAGGTGTCATTGGCCTGGTAGGCCTATTGTTTCCAGTTCTGCTGGCATCCATGTCTGAGCATCTCGTGTAAAATGGCATGCCGATTTTGGTAAGATCTCTGTGGACATCAAATATTATTACAGAGCAAGGCAGATTTCACATAAGTTACTGATTCACACACCATATGTCTTATTATGGAAATTGCTCATTGTTCAAGTTTGTGAGCACTTATGGAGAAGTGTAATGATATACAGTATTATACAGTAATCTATTGTTTTGTTTAGGTTTATTCCTCTGTATTTTTGAACAGTTTACTGCTTTATGTGAGATCCTATACTGTCTTCCCTTTTATAATCCCAGACTGTTAAATTATTACTTGCCATTAACACCCATTTTAAAATTTGATTAATGTTATGCAAGTTTAATTATGACAATATTTATTTATTATCCCACCTCTTTATACAGTCAAAATTCTACTGGCACCAATGTGAGAATTCCTTATATTAGGACTGCTAGAGCTGATTGTCAACAGTATTCCTTGTAGGAAAGAACACAGGCACTCCTTACCAAAAATAATTCAGCTCACACAATATCTATCAGCATCTCAGTGCCATGTTGACAAAACTCTGTTTTGAACAGGGTAACATTCTCAGTTGAGTAGACTTAGATGAAAAGTCAGAAGACCTCCTGTGCCAAAAGGAGTAGAGATGGTCCATATCCAGTTCTTCATAGAATTGGTAAAGACAGGAAACCTAACTGTTTTTAAATAAGTTTAAAAATTATCATGTGATACGATTGTGTGAGAAAAATAGGAACTGCGTCAACCGAGAAGGATCAATAAATCCCCCAAATAGCTTCTTCTTGCTCTTAACTCTAGTGAAAGCCATTTTGAAAGCTGCATGTGAAGGATAGTTGTGAACACAAGTGTTACCAGGTCAGAATATCATTAGTCCCCTATTAGTTCCCTACCTATTTCAGACAAGGAAATTTATATCATTCCTGCCATTTCTTTTAGTTACTTTATGCCATTGGACATAGTAGTTTTGCCCTGACTAGATTTCAGCTAATGGTTTGGTTATCAGCTACTGAAGATAGATAAATTGATATGGAGAGAGATAAGAATATATGGACAATAATCTTCCACCTGTGTCCCTAGTAAACCTCAGTGACCTGAGAAGACTCCACATTATTTTCTGTGAGGTAAGATGATAGCTCCAGCCCATGCCATGAAATGGGAGCATTTTAGATTATTAAAGTTGTTCATGCTTCAGTGCAATTTAGATGGGATGTTATTTAACAGATTCTGTAATGGCATCTTCTGTCTCCAGGGCTTAGACTTTCAAAAATCCCTCTTGCTTGTGCCTATTTGTCTGTTTTCTGGTACTCATGTGAGTATGCTTACATTTTGCTTCTATAAAATGCTGTCAGAAAACTATGGGAGGTATCTGAAAAGAAGTGAATATTTCAGTGCCAGGACATTAATATCAATTATCAGTGAACTTGTCATAACTATTTTTTGGTCTCTCATTGCATATTTTTTTGATGAGATGAGGTTCTCTGGAAGTAAATTTGATAACTGACTTGTCTCAGGTGGTTATAAGCTCCATGGACTGGCAAAGCTGCATGGTTGTTGTGGTTTAACCCCAGCCAGCAACTAAGCACCACACAACTGCTCACTCACTCCCCAGCAGTGGGATGGGGGAGAGAATAAGAAGAGTAAAAATGAGAAAACTTGTGGGTTGGGATAAAAACAGTTTAATAGGTAAAGCAAAAGCCGTACACAGAGGCAAAAGAAAACAAGGAATTAATTCAATACTTCCCATTGTCTGGCATGTGTTCAGCCATCTCCAGGAAAGCCAGGCTCCATCACAAGTAACTGTTATTTAGGAAGACAAACGCCATCACTCTGAATGTCTCCAACTTCCTTCTTCTTCCCTCAGATACATATGCTGAACATGACATCATATGGCATGGAATATCCCTTTTGTCAGTTGGGGTCAGCTGTCTCCCAGCTGTGTCCCCTCCCAAATTCTTGTGCACCCCCAGCCTGCTCACTGGTGGAGTGGGGTGAGAAGCAGATAAGGCCTCGACTCTGTAAGCACTGCTCAGCAGTAACTAAAACATCCCTGTGTTATCAACACTGTTTCTAGCACAAATCCAAAACATAGCTCCATACTAGCTACTATGGAGAAAATTAACAGTATTCCAGCCAAAACCATCACATTTTCCACCCCAAACATGGGGCTCAAAGGGTTCGAGATAATGACAGGTTTGACTGGAATGTGCTAGATTGAATTTATAGCTGTTATTGCTGTTTAGCTATTAATAGGCAAGTTCCTGTGCTTGACATAGGACTTTCTTGCCTTACTTTATAGTAGAGTTTAGTTCTCCTTTGTGTCTGCTTTTTTCTTTCACTGTTTGTTGTACTGTTTATCATCTTACTCTGTTGTGCCTGGGAACATTTTGGTAACAGCAATGGTGATGCATCTGGGCTGGCTGGGGTGGAGAGTGTCCTAGTTCAGCTGGGATAGAGTTCATTTTCTTCATAGAAGCTAGCAAGCAGCTGTGTGGTGCTTAGCTGCTGGCTGGGGTTAAACCACGACAATGGTTCATCAAGACAGCAGTTAGGGAGCAGCTGTAGAGGGACCCACCACCTAAGGACAAAAATGCATGGAGGGAAGTGGGAAATAAACAATAATTCTGGATTATGTGAATGAGAAGAAAAATGTAAATACAAATCATTTTAGGAGAGTCTGGTAAGGTTTGCTTGGGGGAATGGATAGGTGGACTGCTTTAAATTGGCATCTTTCCTACAGCAGCAAATAAAGGCTGAGATTAGTGAAGGAACAAAGAAGCTTTCAGATAAGATTGCTTTTGAGACATCTGACACTAGCTGAGTGATAAAAAAAATGAAAGCAATTTGATCCCATTAGTCACTGCCCCTCAACTTCTTAAACATAGTTTAGAAGTTCAGACTTCTATCACATAATCAGATCAAAATTGTTGAGCAGCAGCAAAGGACAGCTGCTGAAATCCCAAAGATGACAATGGCTCTTCTGGAGGCAGTGAGAGGCACTTGGGAGACTTCACATGTGCAGTGATTTGAACAGGTACTCAAGGTCTTAATATAGTGGGGACACTGAGACAATATTCCTGAGGTTGTGGTGGTTAAGATGGCAAACCAGAACCCTTCAGGATGATCTTTGTGTGAGTTGCTGTGGTCACTTGAAATCTGGGTCAGTGGCTCAGCACCACTGTGAGCAAGAATTCTCTGTGGAACACCAGGCATCATAGCTAGCTAAGGCCTCTGCAGGGAACCAGGAAAGTTGTTAAAGCAATTCAAGGGACAGGATGCTGTGTGAGCATGTTAGTGATACCATGCAAGGCCAGTATTTCTTGAGGAACAACATCAGAAACCTCAAATTCAAGTACAGGTAGTAGCAGGATTGGAACTAATGAGGAAAAAAGAAATTAGGGGATTGTCTGTCTGAGAGAAATTTGGTCATAGAAATGGAGGTCTAAATGAGGCAAAAGAAGTGAGTCCAGAAATTGAAGAAATGGAAAACAAGATAAAAAATCATGTAAAGAACAAAGGAGGCTGAATCATTAGCCAGTATGATTGTGCACACCTATGGCTGGGAATGGAGTTGTGGACCCAAGACCAGTGGGACACCAAAGGGAAAACCTCTTGGACCACCCACTCAATCAGGCTTATGCCTAAGCAACTTGAGGTAGAAGGGTGGAGTAAAGATGAATAGACTTGAACCCCAATACTAAGAGCTGTGAGAGGGAAAGTTGATGAGTTTGTAATTCAGTAGTAGTTGTGAGTCATAACTTTTAATAGTAATTTGTAGATTTAAAATTGTGTGTTATAGTATGCAGAACTAATTTAGCAATAGTAATGTCTTCATTATTTAATTAGTTTATTGATTTTAGAGTTGGTTTATTTGCTTCTCTGTAGTGTGTTCCTTAATCAATAAATGCTTTTGTCTTTTAGTTACATCTCAAGCTCACAGTCTGAAGGGGTAGAATCAGACTCTGAAGTAAGAGCAGCTCCTTCACTGGGAAGCCCAGCTACCTGCCAGTTCTGAATCATGTCTCAGACCTTCAGTCACGAAGACATATCATTTGGAATGGCTGGAGATAAAAGATGAATCCCACAGAAGATAAAAGATGAACCTTCCAGCACCAATTCAGGCACGAGGCAGACATGTACATCTTTTAAAAGTGTTGGGTGCGGAGCAACAGGATAAAAGAACTGTCCTGGAAATAATCAGGACATCTAGGTTATGACATGACATGAGATAACAGATATTGGCTTTTAGAGCACCACCAAACAAAGCTGCACAACAGAAAAAAAACAAAAAACAAAAAACAGTAAGCTGTATTCCCTTCTCCTTTATCACAGCAGTCATAAAGAGCTGCTCACTTATTGAGAAAAGTCTAGAGAAGACTCATCAGATGACATATAATTAGGATGGAGCAGGCAGTCATCTTCAGACAGTGAGGTGACAGACACATAATTGTGATTTGGCCCAGCAAACTTTATGATAGACATGTGAAGCTCTAGAAGCCAAATGAAATTCTGAAAGCTTGAAAGGAGAAAGACCTCTGCAACAACAGAAGTGTGCGAATTTCTTTCCAGCAGATCTGAAAAAAGAAAGAGGGTGCAGGCTACTGAAGCACGAAACATGCTTCAAGATAGGCTGTGAGAAAAAACAAAAACAAAGGGTCCTTTAGATGATGGTGATTTTTAAAAGAATGTGTAGGGCAAGGATGCAAAGAGATTTGAGTATTGGATAGAGTATTGGTTGTGTGTAGAGGCTGTAATTCACTGAGTTTACCATGTAAATTATAAAGTCCTGGCATTCATACAGAGACAGGCAAGTAAATATGCTTGAAGAGAAAGACAGTAAAGGAAACTTTTCAAAATACAACATCCCAATGAAGAAAAATTAATTTTGCTAGTCATGATCATCCTTTTCAGGATCCTGTGGAAAAGATCCCATCTGCAATGGACTGAATATCTAATTGACATGTAATAACTTCCCAGAGCACAGACTAAAAGGCAGGAGCTGAAAGTCAACACCAGAACTTGGTTGCATAGAAGAAACTTGTAAGTCATCCCTTATCTGTGGAGAAAACTGTGGATGGAGGGAAGGCATAGGAAAAAGATTAAAGCCAACTGGCTGCAGCACACAGTGGGATGTGGGAACATACTTCTGTACACTCCGTGTGGGGAAAATTTTGGAGTTCTTATACTCTTGCCAGAAAACTAGATGGCTTCTGCACAGGACTTCTCCCTACTGCTACCTTCATGCACTTTTGTTGATATTCAAAAATCCTGGAAAACTGTCAGAATTTCAAGAGATTAGAGGACTGTCAACATAATTCTAACATTACATTGGCAAAAAGGATGACCCAGAGCTCTGTATATTGACATCAGTAATGGAAGAACAATGAAAATTCTGCACAATAGTGGAAGTCTAAATTAAGGACTCTAAAATAAAAGAAATAGAATTTAAAAATGTAATTTTAATGCCAGTCAACATAGTTTCAAGAAATGTATGGTTTGCAGACAAATCCTGTTGACAAGATTATAAGTCTGGTTGTTATAGACAGTCATGATGATAAATGCATTTGACTTAATATCACATTCCATTTTGATTTAAAAGCTTTCACTGTATGAAATAATACAGTTTATACTCAGTCTATATTCAGTAGTTCACAAATTAACTCACTGATAGGTACTAAAATTAAAGCTGTGAGTGGGGAGATAACAGTGTGTCATAACAGCTATGACAGGGCATAGCTGTTGTGGGAACAGGTAGTGGTGAGAGATCTCTGCAAAGTGAGCTGGGAGAAGCCTTGCTGGTCCCCACCACTCCACCTTTGCTTGGGAGCTGCATTTATATGCAGGTCCTTCCCTTGGTCCCTGCCAGAGCCATGCTGTAGTTATGCTTGCCATGCACCTCGTTGATCCTTACCTTCTAACTTGACTTTCTGGCTTGACCTCAGACCTTCCTTTTCCCTATGGACTTACCCAGCAATCACTGGGCTGTGGCTGATCTTGATACCATCACTGGATCTGCTCTGCTCTTCTTGCTGGGGTACACCATAGGGCTGCTTCCTGTGTGGGTGAGGGCACTGCCATGCCAGCTATGTTCTCACCCCTGGCTCCTAACTCCCTGAACGCTGTGGTGCAGCCGGTCTTGCTGCTCCCGGACATCATGTATAAATTGTGGTTGAGCAGTTTCTCTAGAGATTTGCTCCTGACATGTTGCTCTGGAGACTAAAGTTGTTGTCTCCTTTCTCTAAAATTGTATAGGTTCTGTTGTCTCCTTTGCCTATAAAAATATATAGGTTGCATTTCTTTCAATGTGTAAACATTTCTTTCAATTCCATACTTTATCGAGGAGAACAAAAGATGGGACTTGTTTGGGATTTTTTTCTGGTTAGTTTTGCATCTGTGGTCAAAATCTATAGATGACCAAGAAATTGCAGATATGTTTGATACTGCTGTCTTTTAAAGCAGTTGTAATTATGGGGTTTTCTCGTGGGCTGGGAGAAGGACAAAAAGGGAGGCATAAAGGGAAAAAATAAATAATACTTAGACAAGAATAATATAAATGAATAAATATTTAAAAAGCCCCAACAACTCGCTGTAGGAAGTAAATTGTTTTAATGCAATGGATACAATCTATGGGCTGTCATCATGGGGAACACCTGTTTAGGCATAGAAAAAAAGCAAGCAACTTTTCTCTGAATAAGGAGGCTACTGATGTCCCTTGCTCTCCAAAATACAGCTACTGAGGTGGTCCCTGGCAGTAATAATGGCTAAAGCTCCTGCTAGAGGCAGACTGTACTGCTTAATATTATTCTCTGTCTCATGTCTTTGGAGACACCAATCAATGAGGCTTACTTTGATAATGTAAGCTCAGTATTATTGTACATTAATACACTAATGGTACTGTATCATCTTTTCATGTCCTCAGGCAGCACTGGGGAGCTAGAGCTACATAGAAATAAATTAGAAGTGAAATTTGGATGCAAAACTAAGCAGAAGACAAAAACTTCCAAACAGAAGACAGAAGCAGCTAGCTACAAACAACAGACTCAGCAGAGGAAAAGTAAACCACCTACCCAACATTTAAAAGAATCTCAAAGGAGAGACATAGTGTTAAGACTACCGGTCCAATTACTTGATATTCTTCAAGGAGATGCTAGGCGACCAAGGTGACAGACTCAGTGGGAGACCCTGAATAGAACTCTATTTTATATTACTGTTTCTTTTTTTCCCCTCCAAACAGCACAATGGTTTTAGAGTATCAGAAAAGTAAATTGGGGGGAAAAAAAAAAAAANNNAAAAAAAAATGGGGGAAAAAAAAAAAAAAAAAAAAAAGGATAATTATCTGGGATACTAAGAGATTCATCCAGAGTCTAGGAGCACACTTTTTCCTAAGTAATTATACTGGTACTACACTGTCTTTGACAGGCTTTTCTTAGCTGACAGAATAATTACCCCACTAGTGGAGAAATGGAGCTGCTGATTGCCCACTATATCCTGCACTCTTTGATGACTCGAACCCCAAAAGCAGTACAGAAGCTTCTAAGTGTAGGAATGACCATTGTATTTGGTTCCATATAGGCACTACCTCTGATTGTACTGAGGGGCTCCAAACCATGGGATCTAACCAAAACAAAACATGGTTAGTGTCTTACAAACTTTGGAAGTCCTGCCACTCAGTCCAGCCTCAAAACAATGTTACAGCGATATAAAACAGAATACAGAGTAACATGCATTTTCAAAAATGTGCACAGGATAAAGTCATGCAGCTGTATAACAGTGGATCAGCAGGGCTCCTTCATGTATGGAAGCCGTGCTGAGATCAGTGTCTTTCAAAAACCCAATAGTGATTTACTGGCTGGCATTTATACTTGAGTATATCTTCATTATTTATTCCTAAGAGAGCCACTGAATTATGCAGTCCTGATGCCTACACTTTGATGGCTCATTCTTAAAAAAGAATCTGTCTTCCAGCAGTGTATATAGTGGATTTCTGCAGCTGAGCCAGGCTACATAATAACCCAGTTCTTCTCCTTCCACATGGCACATATCAATAAGGAGACCTCAAATGCTGAGGCTGGTTTGGAGCTACACGTGAGCTCATTAGCTAGCCTGTACACACATACTGATTGGCCAAGCAGCTGCTGATGAATTTGTGAGTTGTACTGCCCACCATCTCTTCTCTACCTTACCTTGGGTTTCAAAAAGCCTGCAGAAGCATACTGTCTTTGCGACTTTTATGACACTTTGAAACGTGATTGAAATTCAGCAATAGGTCCAAGAACCACTGGAAGCAGAAAGAAATGGAGGAAAAACAAGTACACAAATAGTATACTGCATATTTATTAATCCATCTTTCTACAAATATGGTGCACACTCTCAAAATGTAGATGATGAAGAGGCTTAACAAAGCAATGTTTAAAGATTCCAGCTGAGCATCAGCAAACCTGGCTTTCATACTTTTCTCGTTACCTATGTGGGCAGGCTTCTCTGAGTCAGCCTTACAAGAAGTGTATTTCTCTGTTTCACAAAGTGTTATGAGGAAAAACACATGCTGGCAACTGGGAAGCACTAATGTTGGTCACATATGTGCTGCATGGTATGCTTTTATATGACTGTGACTGCAAATTTTACCTATTCAAATACAGATATACCTGAGATAGTTTAAATTAACTTGCTTAGGTAGCAGTAGAAGTATAACCATAAAATCATACAGCTATATGTGGGTGGCCACAGCCATGTAAATCTCCAGTAGTTATTCACTGAAGAAACTTTGTGCTAACAAATGGCATGCTGCTACTTCTGCCTGAGCCTCTAACTTACACTGCTGGATAAACACATCATCAAACACAGACTTCATGCTGTTGTGCTTAAGTGTTTTCCTCTATTGCAATTGTTTTCCAACTTTCAAAATTCGCAGCAGTAATTATGCCCCAAAAGTCCCTTCTGAATACACAAAATGTACAGTACTTGTTCCCATGTGGTTGCATATGACCCACAGCAAAGTGGATCCTCAATGTCTCCTAGGCAGTTGAATGCTTCTGATCCATATGTGTATAGCTGGAGTTGTTGCTACTGACACCACTAGTGACAGCAGTTCACAGGCAAAATGAAATTTGAAAGTCCTATTATTTAGCACTTAAAAAAAAAATTGTTCTGAATGAAAAAAAAAAAAAAAAGCGAATCTTTCCTGAAGGAGAGAAAGGAAAACATACATACTGCTTTAAAATTCCCTGTTTTTAAGCCCCAAGAGAGAATGAACAGTCCCTTATCTGTGCTAGTGCTCCTTCTAACCTGCTGTGGTTTTCATACCTTAGTAATTTCTTTTGAAACATAGACTCTGCAACTGAGATTACAGTTTATTATAATCCTCTAATAAGTAAAGTTTTCAAAATTTCAGTAGCGACTTTAAAACTCTTATTCTAGTTTCGCAGCTATGATTTTGCTCTTCTTCAGTTAACCTCTTAGTACTGCTGTGCTTTAATTTTTGGGAAATACAAAGAGGTTCTGAGCCATTTGTCCATCAAGCACAAGACGCTGGAGCTGCGAACCATCTCCACGGGTGCACTGCCTGTGACAGAAGGTTTATCAAGGGATACACAGAAACCATCATCCCCGTGAAGATACTCCAAGTGTTAGCAGCAGGTCAGTGAAGAAAACTTTGAGGGGCGGGATGACCAACAAAACCACTGTGATGAAATATGATATTTTTTCCACTGAATATCACTGTTCTGATCAGCTGATTTTCTGCATTGGTGATAGGGCAAACAACAGGAAGGACTGTTATAAATCAGTGCTGAAGTTGTGCTAGTGTGCTTAGCAACCAGTGTGTTAAATCCACAATAGTCAATTTAAACATTGTCTACTGACTTAGGTAGTATTTGGGTTGTGGAGCTGATGTTTCAACAACATTAATTGTGTCTCTGCTTTAGAATAGATTTTGTGCGAGCGATTTAAGGTAAGCCAGTTGGATGTTTATACCCTTACTTCTTGCCCTTGACAGAAATATTCTTAAGTGTTGGTGAAAGATGGAATTCATAGTATTGTTTTAAAAGAATGATAAACATGAAAGAGAGATGTTTAATCTTTCTCAGGAAATATGCCATATGTTACCCCATAATATGATCTAGAAACCTTGATACAGAAGTACAGTAACTTGATGTAACAGAGAGTGACAGGTAGAGGTCAGGTAACATGTCGAATGAAAGTAAACTTTCCTAACACTTGTCATTGCAGGTGTGAGAAAATTGATGTGTTCATTTATACTACATTAGCATCTGTTTCCACGGTCCTTAGAAAAAAAAACCAAAATCAGTATATGAAGCTGGGTGATTGTATGTGACAACATAGAAAATATTTGTCAGCTTTAGTCATTGTCCTATATAGAGCATGAAATTTACAGAGAAGTTGAAGTATCGCATGCTGCTGATTCTGGTCCTGGTATTTACTGCAAGAAACAGAAAAAAACAAAGAGTTGAAGCAACAGCAAACAAAGAAATAAAAAAGAAGACATACAAGGTATTTAAACCACATGGAAACTGGGACCCTGGAATTTTAATGGAACCATTGACTTTTTAATGTGTATGCTGGTGATCTACAGGGTCACAGAGTTATCTCTCTTGTCTTCCTACTTACATTCTTAAGCTGTGGGGTTTACAATTTACATTTTAGGACCTGCTCTGCCCTGTATGTGACTCACATTTTGCTATTCTTAGAACAACTCCAGATAAAATGCCCATTAGATGACAAAGTTATAGATAACATGGACTTTCAGCACCAGTGGAATTGAAAGCCATTTAGAGCTGGAATAGATGCTTATTTCACTCCAGCAGCAGACATGGTGGGGCCCTCAGTTTTGGTTTCTGAATCCTTGCCAGTGTAGTCAGGCCTTATCAAAGAGAAAAGATAAAATAATGAAAGGAAAAAAAAAAAAGGCAGGGGGGAGGTAAAGAGAAACAACTGACCTTGGCCAAACTGAACATGTTGGCTTGACAGATTTCTGAGCACTGTTCAAAACACTTTGTTTTATCCCAGCATGGCTGCCCCCTCAGAGCCTTTTGTGAAAAATTGGTGGTCATTCATTTAGAAACATTTCCAGACATTGATTCAGAAGTGTTGGCATTGAGTATGTCTAAACAAACCGGGTGGCTGTGTGAAAAGAGAGGATGATGTTTTTTTTCTCCTGTAGGATACTTTGTGATGTGATAATGAGGTGCTCTTTTTGTAATAGGCCATAGTACCATGTAGGTATGAGGATTTCACACACCAGCAAATTTCAAAGAAATGTTTTCAGTATTCCAGGAAATTAAGTGATAGAACAAGGCTTTTTACTCAGTGTGCATTCTCTGCTCCCACACTGTACACCTCTAATGCAATTTACCAGTGAATTAAGCATAAGATGTGATTTATCCCACCAACCTAATATTTCATGTTAGTCAGTGGGGTGACTGCTTTTACAGCTTAGCTTTATAATGCCGTTACAGTTGAGCATACTTCTGACTTAGCAGTATGCTTAAGGGGGTCTGTCTTTGATATGTGTGTGTAGCTCTTATTAACTTCAAGGACCAAATTCTTCCTCAGTGCAAGCTCCCTGTTGTCAACAGAGCTAAAGCAGGGTTCTTTCGCCCTTATGACTAAGCTTTTGCTGTCACTTTACAAAAATGAAATGTGTCAAGGGGACATAAATTTGCAAAACTCCTGCTCACAACAGGTATCAGTGGAAAAGGGGGGGGGGGGGGTGACTTAGCCCCTTTCTGTTTCAGGATGCCAAGTTTTAAAGTGCAAGTTTTGCCTTTTACATTAGTGTATGCAAGCTAAATTAAATTATGTTCTATGATATAAGCAATACTTGAACTGGCTTTTGATCTCCATGTAACTTGGATTTCATGCAGGAAAACCAGAATTACATTAGCACAAAAGAGAAAGAATATCGAGTACCCATGACCTGCTCTCACTGTGATTGTAGGAAAATAGGTTTTCTTGTTTTTTCTTCTATTTTAATTAATTAGATTCCATAGAATCAGGGATTACTTGTACTGTAGTTGATCTATTTTTGCAAATGACCACATGTTATTTTTTAGGGTAAGGAGTAGAACTGGCTCTTTTAATTTCTTTTTACAAATCCACCCAGATTTATCTTCACAATCATTACAGGCTGCACCTAGATAGTCTGCAACTTTTTCTAATCTCTCATGCACTATGACATTTTACATTGTTAGGTAAAGGTAATACATTCTGTAGACTGCTGTAATATTGTTGTGGTACCGAACATGACTTCAGCACACTGTTGACATTCAAGAAGGATGGAAAGTTTCCACATTGTCCATGCTCCAGTCATTTTTTTTTTTTAATCATTATTGCAGCCCTGTCTCCTTTTATGTGTGTTGTGGTTTACTTTGTAAAAGCTATCTATAGTATATTGGAATGGGATGAAAAATAACAGTGTGCTAGTCATGAATTTCCCACAGATCACAACCTATCTGCAAGCACTTTTGGAATACCAATTTCAGGGTGATACTTTACTACTGAATCTTAAAGGACTAAGGCACTTGCTTACAGAGTATGAT
>VZTL01078387.1:7287-20558 GCA_013400535.1 Scopus umbretta
CCCCCCCAAGTATTGTTATAGTAAAGGGCATTCCAGATACTCTTAACTTGGGAGAAATGCAGGAAGTGATTAAGTTTCGTAGTGAAATGCTATAGCAGGAAGTATGGGACACATTGCATGAACACAGACTTGCATGACTGGTCAGAAATGAGTGTTTGCCTGGGGTCTGATTGTGAATATAGATGCTCTCTGTGTGAGCAGCAGGAAGAAGGAGTAAAATCATGTGGAGAGGATGAGAAAAATGAAGAAACAGCTTGCCAGAGGGCATGAAGAGTGACTCCAAGAAAGACTTTGGAGGTGGAGGCTAGCCAGACGTGCGAGACTCAGAAGGAACTGGCTGCCTGTGGCTTGGGGTTCTGATGTGATCAGCAGGACAGAATTTCACATAGCTTTGTGAGTAAATCCAGAAAACCTCAAATGTGGATGAACAGCTGCAGACAGAGAGAATGGAACTAAAAAGGACAACGTATAACAGGAATAGATACTCTTTTTTAATAAAAATGCAGCTTTCTGTAAAATATTCTCAGTAGCTTTTCTGGTAGATAAATAAGCTACAGTATTTGAAGAATGTGGAGTTAGTAGTAGACTCAGGTCCAAAATTAACTTCTGAAATGTTTGTGAATATGTACATTTGTCTCAGTACTGATCAAAACTTATTAGGCTAAATTCTCAAAGTCCAGTGACATCAGCAGAGCAGACAGGGGCAAGGTTTGGTAAGAACAGGATTCTAGAGACAAATCCACTTGAATGTAGTTTGTGTACTGAAATGGAAAATTACAGAATTAAAATGTGTAATTGCCAGGGTAATAAGATGAGAAAGGAGATTTCCAAGAATAGAAAGTTTTTTATTTTTTTTTTAAATTTTCCAACTTTCTTTCCCTTACTGGCATTGACAAACATATCCTTGAACAACCCATCATTTTCCCTCTTGCCCACAGGGCAGGGTCACAAAGACCTGAGATACATTCCTCTGCAATCCAACCCGCACCCATCCTCTCCAAACCACAAAGGCATGTACTCAGTGCCGATTTCTCAGTGCCTATTTCTCTTTTTCAGTTGTGGTGAAAATGGTGTGACTAATCATGACAACGCAAAATACAAGAATTACTTGGTTGCTAGTATCAATGCTTTAGTGGAAAATACATTTCACTGCCCATTGGATCAAAAATACTAACCCAGTCTCTGATACATCAACCCCTGCCACTAGAGTACTGTGTGAGGCTTAGGGATGATATGCTCAATAGAGCGCATATTCTGCCACCTTCGGCAGTTTCTTAGACTAATACTCCAACTCTCTTCTGAGAAGACATATGGTTGTGAGGAAGATGTCCAACAGATCACACAGGAAATCAGCCTTTCCAAATTTCTCTGAGAAGATGCCATCCTGGAGAAGATGGTTGGTGCTTCCTAGAAACAAGCAATGGACAAACCTTGGTTTTCCTAACATCCAGTGTTTTCTCTGACTTTGCTTTTGGCTTCCTCTACCTCCCCATCTTCTTCACCCTCCACTTGGACTGTCCTCTACTCTGCCTCATTACATGCACAGAAAGCTCCACTCTAAGGCATGTGCAAATTCAGAGAAAACATGAATGCTCCTTTGACAGCATGGGACAAGTGCTGGGTCTCTGTGGGGCAGGAGGGAGTGTGCTAGGCAGGGGGTTACCGCCAGACTCTGCTCCCGAGCTCTCACTGAGTCACAAGGCTGCAAAGTTCACTCAGGTGGGTTCCACAGTCTTCAGGAATAGCATATAGCGGAATTACCACTTCCCTAGTCCCCAGTTTTGGATTTTGTTCTGCCCTGCACTGTTCTTTTGCATACTCCCCTCTGAAAGGGTACATATCTTCCTGCATACAGCTTTTAAAAATAAAGGGTATGAAATGAATTCAAGAGTGAAAGAAGTTGCATGAGCCTTCAGAGTAAATATTGTGCATCACCTAAAATCAGACAGACATTTGATTTCACTTTCTTAAAATTCCTGAGGTATCAAAACAGATATGACTGAGAAATTTCAAAGTACAGTTGAGCTAGAGCTAAAACATTTTATGTCCCTCCCCTCTAAGCCCACTTCTTAGTAAAGTCTGAGACTAAAATGTTTTACTTGCTAAATAGCACTATATTTTTAAAATTGGGATGATGCCTTAGTACCTTTGAGTTCACCAGAGAAATCATGAGCATTCACACTAGCCAGATATTTTACCAAGGCAAAGAAAAGATTATCAGTATTTTGGATTCTGTAGTAATGATTTTCTTGTTACGGCTTTTTTAACAGCCTATACGTAAGAAAAACAGCAAGTAGGATACTTACCTGTTGTAAGTTAGCATTTGAAAATCACTGGTGAGCACGCCCAATGCTCAGTGTCTGTTGGTCACGAGTAACTCGGTGTAATCCACCCCACAAAACTCTGAGCCAGTGACAGCAAAACCCAGTCTGGTTTCATGTAACCCTACGCACATTAATTGGTTCATCTGCCCATTGAAACATGGGAAAAAAGTATCAGCCCCTGGGCAAGATTATTATTCTCTGAGTGACTTTAAGTGGTTCTTTTTCTGGATGACTGGCTTGCTCAGACTTGATGATGAGCCGAAAGATTTTTCTTCTCTTAGGACTTGGTACAGGGTCCATCAGAGTCAGTGAGCAGCAACTCAGACAGAAACACTGAGAAAAGCAGAAGGGTCAAGAGATTTTTCAGACAAGAGGTGACACAGGTCTTTGTTCAGTAAGGATACTTGATGTAAACATTCAAGAGAGAGTAGTGGTATATGTGCTTATTAGCTTCCCAACCACCACAAACCATGCAGCAGTGCAAAACCTGAAGGCTGGGAGGTTGCTGCATTCCCACCTCAAGCAAATGGGCATGACAGGGCGTCTGCCATGGTAGCTAACACAGCCGTGGCACATGGCAGGGCAGGCTGTGCCAGGCACAGAGCAGAAGGAAAGCAGGAGGCACTCTCGCTCTGGAAGCTTCTGATCTGCTTGGGGCAGACAAAAGCAATGAAACAAAGCTGTGCCCTGTTGCTTGGTTTTCATGTCAAAGTCACAGCTAAGCTTCTGGGGAGTTTGTGGGTTTGCTCTGCATATAATTAAAAATTCATTAATTGGGATTAATTTAAAAACTGAAACCCAAATTTTAAGGCTAGTTAAATCTTCCAGAATACGTGCCTCTTTTTTTTTTTTTAATTATTTTGTTAAGAGTTTGGAAAGCTAAGATAGGAAATACAGTTCAGTTACACAATAACTTGCTACATAACATTCACCTCAATGATCTGATTTATTTCCAGCTTATCAACCATCTTGATAATTTGGGCAGGAAAAGTATGATAGATTTCCAACAGTGAGAAAACCAAATTGCATAAAACACAGCCCATGTCTTCTTTTCCTTTGTACAGCCAATGCCAACAGCATAACTAATTCTGTGAGGCTCCATCAGTCACAAGGCTAAATGCAACCCAGTGCTTTTTTTACATGATTGTGAAATGGACAGCAGATCAGTTTTCTCCAGATAAACATTTATTTAGCTGTACTGTTATGCTAGTTCTACAAGATTTGAATTTTTTTTTTTTTTTGTGTAGGGAGTTGTATAAACTATCTTTTATTAAAAGCTGTGGAGTGAATATATTTTGTGATGACTATTACAGCCTGATGCCCTGATGCTCTGCCAGCCTGTTGTGAATTGGCCTTGCTGTTCGCTTCCATGTGCTTCCAAGCCAGCTGTGTATGGGTAGGATCTGCTCCCCGGGGTTTGCTGGTGTCAAGGTCCCACCAGTGTCCCAAGCCTCGGTAGACCAGTCCCCTCATGCTCCCTCATAGTTTACTTAAGTTGTGGGCTATGTGGATATCTCATTTACCATCAGACCCTCTGCCCAACGCTCCAGGAGGAAGGCACTCTTAATAGTGCATGGTTAAATCAGTGTTTCAGGCTCGTAGGATCTGGCCTGCCCTCTCTCTCCTCAAGGCGCTCCTAATGCGCAGTGGCAGCTGTTTACCTGCACTGAGTAGACTGCCAAGTCTCTGAACGAGAAGCTCCACCAGTAATGCTTCCATCCCCTAGTGGATCCATGTGGAGAAGAAAAGCATTGTTCCAAGGGGAAAGACTCTTGAGAAACTGAAAGTCAGTAAAAAACTCAGCTGGTCCCAAGGGTGACCCTTTGAGCAAGTGCTGGGCACCCTTCCCGAGGAGGGCAGCTGTGGAGTGGATACTATAGGCCACCCTGGGTACCAACAGCCACGTACTCAGCATACAGGTCAAATCAGAGCTGTCAGTTTGCTAGAGATGTATCTCACTCTGCCAGTCTACAATGATAAATTTTTTCTAGTGGCTGCTGATGGTAGGAACAATTCTTTTAATCATCAAGACAATTTCCAGCCCTAGGGAGAGGTTTTAGACATCTCCCAGGACCCTTCCTTTGCCCCCAAGTGAAAATGCAATGGTTTTAAGCATGACCTGAAGGGTTATGAAGAGCGACTAAAGCTCACGTCTCTAATGTTCTGTTTTTGAATCTGTTCTGAACAGAACATTTTGTGTGGCATGTTTAAATGTATTAAATATTTCTGTGGTCAATTTGCCAATGCATGAAGTGAATGATCTTCATTACAGGTTTGGTTTGGGTTTTTTTTGAGCTTTTCTTGCCCAACACATAGTTGAAACATTGGATTTACCTTTGTAACCTTCACTACAACATATAGTTAAACATATAGTTAAACATATAGTAAAGCTAAGACTGTGTAAAGTTGCAAGAAATCATTTTATGATGTGAACACAGGCAATAGCCAAGGGTTGTTCCTTCCCATGCTTGAGAGAGGTAATTATGATATTTCAGAATATATGGTGACAGATTGAGAAAGGTATGCTTTTATATTTATCCACAAGAATAATTTAATACCCACTTCTGAACAGAATGGCTCTGTGTATTCATTTGCATAATTGGAAGGGGCTTGCCATGTCTAGCTGCATTTTTACTTCCACTAATGTTAATCATCTTTTTTTCTGTATTCTGATTAAACTTTGAAAATATCTTAGATCACAACTCTCCAACACTTGCAGCCCACTGCTATCAGTAGGGATGGATTTGTTTGAGGAAGCTGCTGTTGCTGACCCTTACCAACACCATTTCAGTGGCCTGACCTTGCTGATAACTAACTCCAGTGGTCATCTCCAAAGAGTGGTATTATCTCTTGTGTCAAAAAGGACTTTAGGTACTGAAAATTCTGCACAGGGAAATTGTATTTCCCTGTCACAGGCAGAAAGGTGGCCTCTTGTCACTTATAAGAAAGCAATAAGTACAGATGCTCCGCAGCAGCCCAATTAATTATACATTTTTTAATTTCAAGTTACCCCAAAGCATGTCTCTGGATTTACTGTTGGATGACTTTCTTTCATGTTTAGCTGCCTCCTCACTCCACCGTTTCCATGGCAACACCTCTGAAACATTGCTTCTTTCTGAGGAGGTGAAATGTAAAGTGGCTGGAATATTTGAGTGTTTAAATATTTAAATGAAAACAACAAAAAGATGGTGGGGTGAGTCAGACATGACAGGTGGGTGACACCCACAATAGCTGCTATTAAATTGGACTACGGGGCAGCACTACCTTTGCTTTTCTCCTACTACCAGCTGAAAAGAGCAGCCAGCTCGGAGGAGCTGGGCTGAACCTGGGCTACCCTGCTGCTGAGAGGCAGCTGAGCACGCTTACGACCAAGGCTAGCTGGAATAGCCCGCTGCTAACCTCTGCAAGGAGTTGGGAATAGCAAAGCTGTTAGTTTGCAGGAGTGCTGTATTTATTAGTTGCCAGTGAGAAACACTTCTCGTTAAAATCGGCAATAATGAATTGTCTTAGTATTTTACTGTGAAGTCTGTTAGGAAGTTAACATGGAAATACTGGAAAAAGTGTTCCTGCCAATGCTTGAAAATATGCCAACGTTTGCTTTGAGCAGGACTTTTCATTAATGGTAACGAACATCAGTTATCTGGGTTTGGAGGAGGCTGTGCGGCAGATGTGGCAGTTTTTGTAAGCTTAAAGGGAGCTTTTATGGAGGATGTTCTTCTTAAAGTACTGTGGCTACAACGATGTCTCTCCTGCTACGCTGACCCTTTTCAAATCCGCAGTACAAGACTTGGTCTTCAAAGTGGATACAGTGGCGCTCATTTCCCCATTTTAGCTCATTTCACTCGCCCTTCCGATCCACTTTGATTAAGGTTCCCTTTGTCTGCTCCTGCAAGATGTCTGTGCCTAGCCCACTTGCTTAGAACCATCTCCCTGTTCTTGTGTACCAAAGCTCTCCCTTCCTTCCCTTAAATGCCTCCTCAGACAAACACCTTTCCCCTTGCTGCTCTGAACCTGGACTCTGAACCAGCCTTCTCTGTTCTCCGCTCTCTTGTCTGATCATAATGGGAAGCAAATGAACCCTCCTTTCTTAGCCCTTCCACAGGAGACAACATGAAACAGCAATGAAATAAATGACCTGAATTCCTCATACAAAACACTCCATTGAGTACTGTTCCCGCTCACTTGATTTCTCTGATTGCCATTCCCTCTAGACTATCATTTTACATGATTTTATACACTGAATTTATCTTCCCAGGGCAAGGTTGTTTTCTTCCTATTGTCTATAAAGGAACATGATTTCTACTACCTTTACAGAAATAAATGGTAAGAATATTCTTCCCCATCTCTGATTGACAGCTATGATTCCTCTTAGCTTTAACATGATAGGTATTCAACAGAATACATTTTCTTTTTTGAAAATCTGTGGTCAGATGAGGGGGAAAATTCCCAGAACTCTCCAAGCTCTGCTCACTAACAGTGTTAAAAAAACATGCCAGCCAAAGTAGGAGGTGTAAATTTTCTTAGTGTTATTCACCATCATTTTATTTTAAAAGCTTTGATAGGCAGTCAAACAGCAATTTCAGTATCAAGATGGATATTAGGTTTCAGAGCAGGCTCACTCAACATTAGGGAGAGTTGGTACTGCCTTAGAAAAAGGGAATGAACAGGATGACCTCTCTGGGTTCCTTCAAGCATATGTTCTACAAGTCTCTGAATAAAGACAGCTCTCACCTTTTCAACATTTTTGTTTCAAGGACATCAGTTGCCAGGACATACATTCCTGCACTTGCTTATATAGCGTTTGGAGTCTGCAGTTTGTTTTTTCCACAGTCACTAAGGATGAATGCTTGTTCTTCTTTTCTTAAATGATTTTGATGGACTAATCTAATGAGGGAAAGGAGCTGCCCTGTTGAATCTCTCTCAGCTACCCCAACAGGGCTCTCACTGAACCTCTTCGGCCTCCACGCTTTCAAGCGCTGACATCATCTGAGGCTTTTTGTGTGTGAGAATTCTCCACAGCTTCCTCCTGTGTATTCATAAGATCACAGCAGTCTGTGGTTTGGGCTAACAACACATAGCTGTTGAAAATTTTTCTCACTGTAATGAATCAATTTTTGCTTAGTTAATGATCTTTCTCATTCCGAGGGACTAGCAAAGGGTTTTGGAAACAGATCCCAGTAGGCACGAAAGCTGAACAGAAGTGTGGTTGATTGAGGTGTGTGAAGATGTCTCCTCAGCAGCTGTTTTGAATTTCACTTATTTCACAGACAAACAAAAACTTTCCAAAAAGAAAACAAGTGGAGTGCATTTTACAGAACTGAATTTAGTTTCTTTATCTGGGAGAGGGAGAGCACACAAAGGTGTTGTATAGTGACAGAAGAGAGTGCTGCAGTTAACCTGCCAAGCTTTGACCAGCCAGAATCCCTCACGTTTAGCGTGATGTCAGCTAACCTCATTCCTCACAGTTATGGGTAAGCACAGTCAAATTTGCCCAAGCCTCTGGGAACAGGGCTTAGAGTCAATACTAAGCTCAAAGCCACATGTAGGGGAGATTTGAAGAGGAGGAAGGAATTCTGCTTACAGAGTGTGGAACCAATGAAAAATTTACACTGGGCCTAGAAGATCAGGAGGCGGGGAACAACTTCAAGTGGAGCAAAGAGAGGGAAAGAATAGGGAAGCAGAGTAGGCAGAAGAGAAAGTGACTGTGAGGGCAGAGAGGAATAGAAAATCACTGGCAAAATGTAAAAACAGTAAAATCAGTTGAGGCTGGGATTCAGTGGAGATAGCAAGCCTGAGAAACTGAGAAAGACAGAAACGGTATCTGTGTAGGGGAGGATGTGCTATGTAACAGAGTCCCTGTAATTTAACCCCTATTTCAGTACAGCTTTATGCATGTGCATGAGTTCTTCAGATCTGGCAAGCATTTAAGCAGATGCCTATATCCCTGAGAAATCTAGTGGGTGTTAAACACAGACGCTGTGATGAATTTGGAGGGCTTAGACAATACTGATTTAAGGAGACCAGTATTGAGGTTTTTCTAACAAACTCCCTTTTTTAGGTAGATATTGATTGAAATCTTATAGGCAGAAGAAGAACACATTGAATCCTGCTGATCTGTATAATGTCTCTCATTCTGTCCTGCAAGAAGACATTTTGGTGGGCTTAGAGAAATGAATAGAGCCAATGCATCTAAATTAAAATGCGTTAACAGCACACGTGGGACATCAGGAGTCAACTGATCTTATTTTCTTGAAGCTTAAAGTAGATCATACCAGGAGCCGGGATCTGGTTAGTACCTTTTATTCTTATTGTATAGCAAGAATATATGACCTCCATCCTAGGCTTATGTGAGGTTGTTTATATCATGTAAGATATGAGGAACTCTTGCTTGTAGCATTCCTGCATACAGTGGGAGAATCCCATTATTGTTAAGTGACTATTGTTAAACTCCCAAGTAGGGTCTGGGTGAGTGTGTGGCTGCTAGCTAAGTGTTGAATCTGGGGTGTAACCACAGATGCTCATCAGAAATAGAAAGTAGCATTACCCAATATTAGTAAAGAGAAATCAGCAGTAGGAAGACTGCAAGATACAGAACACAACGGGGGAGTTGGGTAAGTTAAAGGAAGATATGGTTCCATATTACAGTATGAGACTGGCTTCTTCTTCATAGCATTTAAATTTATAGCCTTGGAAGCAAAACAAAGGTCTGAGTTAAAATACAAAAATAGCTCTGTATTAAGGAAAACTTCTGCCTTTGAAGCATGAGAAAGTACAATATGATAACACAGCTGGCAACCGTCCACTAGAACTGGAAAATGGACGGGAGATAAAAATCTGAGAATGAGTAGAAAGATATTGAGGATCTTGGCACAAGGATTAGTCCTTTGATGGGACCTACAGTTGGAGTTTCTCTGTAAATCCAGCGGTCTCAGTTCAGAGTTTACCCATTGCAAGAGACTCTGGTGGAACTCTTGGTGCTGATGCCAACAATGGATCTGCTTTCTACATTTCAAGTAGGGTTCAGCAAAGCACCTTTCACCAATGCTTAAAGAGCCACCTGGGTATACACCTAAGAACATATGGTAGCCTGAGTTACAGTTCAACATTTAAATACTGATGTGCTAATACTTGCTTTCTGCAAGCCTATGTTGTCAAGTCATATTAGCGTGTGCTCCTTTTCCAGGGACCAGGTCCTAAATAAGCATAGGATTGCCCCTTTCTTGACAGGCAGGTGATTGTGGACAGCACCAAGCTAAGGTTCTCTCCATGGCTCCCTCATATGAACCACCTTGAACAAATAGCAAAAGCAGGATCCCAGTCTCCTCCCTCACCAATGCCTTTCCTCTCAGTTGAGTTTTTATGGCTTCTGAGAGATTTTCTGGTCTTTTTTGAGGGAACATTGTTGGCTTTTCTTTGATACTATCTCTTGACCTTGTGGACAGGGGCACTGATACTGGGATGCTGGTTGTATCAGTTGGAAAAGCTGGACTTGAAGAGGCTCTTAGGGTTGGCTGGGTGCCTGTCACAAACGATCACCTCCTAATCCTCCAGGCTTCTCAGCTGATGCACTCTCACCTCTTCTGTGCTGCAACAGTCTTCACAGCCAACTAACAGGGTCTCAGTTTAGAGTTACCCTGCTGTGCTGCTGCTTTTCCTGCCTCTGATTAGGGGGTGCCATAGAGAGTTAATCCAAACGTTATGCTACTCCTTTGACTCTCAGCAGCATCAATATTTTCTACTCAGATGAGCTGCTTTCATGGATCCCCTGTGAGATGCTTCCCTAATTCAAAGCCTTTTGGCTGTTACTCAGTTCAAGGTACTAATGGTGCCTGAGATGAAAAACAAGCAAATTTGGCAGTGCTAGATGAAGCTAGCATTAGTCTGTGCTTCTAGTGAGACATTTTAGTGTGGGACATATACAAAAGTTAAATGATCACAATGATAAGCACAGTAATAAGAAAGAGAGATTATTTCTTGCATCTGGTTTAGTTTAAGACAAGTGCTATTCAATGTTTTCTTCCTCTACATTTTGGTTTTATGATATTTCCCAAATACCTCCAATTTCCAAAATGTAATTCTTTCAGGAGAATTCCTAGTCCAGAAAACATTTTGTTCTGATTATAATGGAAACAGAGAACATCCAGAGTATCACCAAACCACTCACTGTGAAGGCATCTTCCAGAAAACCATGTGCATCTTATCCTTTTTTTCCTTTTTTAAAGACTATTAATGGAAAGACCCAATTGAATTTATATACAGTTGTTCTAGTTGCAGTAAGAGATAGCAGTAATTTAACATTTAAAAAATGAATGTAAATGTCTCTAATGCCACCTTATGCAGAAAGCATTTGCTTCTTTTTTGCCTCCTACATCGTATCACCACTTTCTCATACAGAGCATGGTTGTCTCAAATCAGAAGAAAGCATTGGAGCACCATTCCAGTAATGACCTCGGTGTGAATGGCTTGAATGTACTGAAACAGATCCTCCAGGTGCAGGTCCTGCCCGCTGTTGGGGGAGAGAGAACTGGAGCTGAATTCTGCAGCGCGCTACTTCCCTTTGAGACATCCTACACAAATAGTTACCTGACACATTTTCACAGGTAACACCGAAATAAAAGTGATTTGGAATTCTGTTCTGAAAGTTTCGTACTCGAGAACAATTTTGAGGCTGCCCTGTGATCACCAGACTGATTAAAAATGCTAATCAGAAGCTTGTATGATTAGCAGATTAGTACTGTCTGAACTTTGATCTGCCTTATTTGTGCACACAGAGAGGGAGAGACACAATCATGCTGAGAACTGCTTTCACGGGTAGCAGATTTCTTTTGTGTAAAGGATTCACAAAAGATCTCTTCACTTTCTTGTTTCATTTCTTGCTTTCAGTTCCTCACAGGGATGACCCCCATCAATAACTGTTACCCCTAAAACAGACTGCTTTTTAACAGCCAGAAAAAGGGAAAAACCTTATGACAAAAAAAGCAATATTGTACTTGCATTCCTGTAACTAACCATGTGCTTTGGTTTGATCCATGTGATGTTCATAGGACCCGACAGAATTAATGAAAATCCCTCACATGTGAAACTCAGGACCTCTAATAATGCTTCAATTCCATGGTCTTTGTGTAAACAACCTATAGACACAAACAGGGAATATCTGTGATTCACAGCCTCATCTCCAGACCCAAATTTACCTCAATTCCAGACAAACTTGCCATTGCATATCTTAATATCAGTAACTCTTCAGATCAGGAGTTTTAAGCCTTTGAAAATGTCTTCAGTATAAAGAGCAAGTAAGAGAATAAACCTGGTAAATATACAAATCACAAGCAATCTCTGTCAGCTTTGGGGACAGACCCACCCATCAGGACAGCCTCTCTGAAGCCACGGCCCTGGTCTGCCTTATCTGTGAAGTTCATATACTTATGGCAAGTTGATACTGAAAAAACAACAAAACTCTGCAATCCCTTCCAGTGTCACCATCCTTCTATCACTAGATAAAGTCTTCATACAGAAAACTACAGTCTTGTCAGCACTGCAACTCTTATTAAACACAGAACATGGGGTTGGCAGACTGATGTTCACATTGTCACTTTGAGTGGAAGGTGAGTCTTTAGTCTCAGAGAAGAGGTGATAAAAAGCCATGTGAACAATTAGCTATCAGGCATTATGACAGCTGACAGGGTATGCAGTGGCATCTAACTGTGCAGTGGCATCTCTACTGGCATGGCCCACCACCAACTTCACTGGAGCTTAAAGCTCTTTAATGAAAAAAACAGTCCACTGTAAATAACGTGCCTGATCTAGAGAGCTTCAGTTGCTTTTATCCAGCTTCTCATGCCTCTGCAACTAATTAGCCTGCAAGTTCTTTCAGTCAGGGATGGCTTTCATCATTCTGGATTCAACTGTGAGATTTCCTATGTGGCCATGGAGAGAAATAAAGGGACATAAGCTGACCTGTAATCTTCTCCAGTACCTTTTTTGCAGTAGGCAAGAGCTTTCAGAGTTACTTTTCCTCCCTCAGCAGCTATAAAGGGCATGAAAGAGAGGAGACTGGGGCATGTCTTGGTGCCATTCTTCCAACACACAGTTGTTTTCCTGTTTTAACATAAATCAGAAAGTTGAAGGCCCATCAGAGTCTACATGACCCTGGAGCTTGAACAGTTAAAGAACACAAATTTCTGTAGCTATGTGCATGCAAGAAAGCAAAAAGGTTAACACAACTGCTTCTCTTTGGTTCTCCAGCTTGAGTAATCCCTTTTGCACTTGAGACAACTGGGCAGCCTTCAGCATGAATCAAGAGCAATTTCACATGCGGTGTGTACCAGAGCACCCTGAGCACTGTGATGCTGCATCTTACTATGGCGGATATAATTCATAAGTGTAAGAAAAAACCCCACATTTGCATGAAGATGGGAAAACACAGAGGATTAGTGATCTTTTATTTGTGAAGACTTGCTTTTGTAGGCTAGGATATTTGTATTACAATTATGACACCATAAGAAACAATGCCAGATATGAAGCATTGTATGCTCTGAAGTACAAGGACAAAGATCCAGAAGGAATCACCTGAAACGCCTTCCAGTGTAAACCAAATGCTGTATGAAAAAGAAGATCAGATGAGTTAATCCCGTTTTGTCTACATGCGCTCTCTGACACGCACAGCATTTCTGGATGCATTTCTGGAAGCCTGGAAGAAATACAGAACTGATGCCTGTGCTGTTGCAGGAAGTTCCCAGAACTGTTCTCGTTGGCTAACAGTAACCACTTCATTAATGTAAATACCAAATTTTAGTTTTAAAAAAAAAAAAATCTGCTTTGGCACAGGCTGGAACTAACAGCTGTTTTACAAAACGGTTCGTTCACTTTGTCGTGCCAACCACCACACCTTCGGTACCGTGCAACCTCCGCACAGCGGGGATCAGAGAGGTGCCATTCCCGCCCCCCCCC
>VZTL01078394.1:257-13800 GCA_013400535.1 Scopus umbretta
GTTGTTGCAGTTTTAAATACCTAGGGATTGACAGACAAAAGTTTCCAATAGGGAAAAATTATTCCAATAGGAACATGTAGACACAAACAAATTACGTCTTCTCAGCCCGTATTTCATTATACTAGTTGGTATTTAAACTTGATTTAAATGCCTTAATACAATGGTTTATTCACTTTCCTTCTCTGAGCCTGCAAAAGGCTGGTTCCATATAAGGGGAAGCAATGACTGAGAGGTATGTAAGGCTTATTGTGGATACCTGCATCAGCACCAGCTCACTGTATAACACTGCCAAAAATTATTTGTCCTGTCTTATATAACTTTGCACACTTCTTAAGGAATTGGAATGATAGTTATGATGTTCAGAAGGCTGAACTAGATGATCTGGTGATCTCTTCTGGTTTTCACTCTACATTAAAATAATGAAGTGGAAATGCACAGATTATCAGTCATAACACAGAATAGGCAGCCATGTCCAACAAATATTTCTATACTACAGTGGATGATGTTGTGAATACATTCTAGTATTAGTCCGGGAGGATGCATGGAATTTAGGCATGTTAAATCTTCAGATTTTAATAACTTGCAGCCAAGTAGAAAAGAAGAGCTGGCTGGGATCTCTGGTCTACTAATACAGGTTTTCAGAAAGTTTGGAACAGAAACAAAATCCCAGAGAACTGGGAGAAATCTAACATGCAATGACACTCTGAAAAAAGTACACTTTTTACTGATATCAAGCCCACTGCATGGGCTGACATCAATGAGTTTGACATCAATTGTGGGAAAAACAGAGGAATGGCTGATTTTGAGCTCCATTAATACAAAATTAAAGGAACCTACTATAGACCGATGGTAGTTACAATACTGGCATCGTGTTGTAATAATTGCCTCAATATAGGTTTAAGAAAACTAGACCTCAAACTTCTGAAGATTATCTTCTGGTTTTGCTAATAATGAAAATTTCACTCTGGTAAAGTTTGATAAACTGGTGGTGTGACACAATCCTGTACGGCAAATTTTTTTTTAAGTAACCCCACAAGGATAGTTATCAAATGGCTTAACAGCTACATGACTGACAGAATTCAACGTACAATTCAAAGCAAGAAATCATAAATGAGTGTATGGGCTTCTAATGGGCAAATTCATGGAATATTTATTGTCTGCCTAATTTTTTTTTTTTTTTCCAATGAAGTGGAAGAATACAAAAAATAATTGTGAATAGCATTTAGAAAGGAGACAAGAAGAAAAGGGGATGAGGTCAAGTCACTGATAACAATTTAGGCATCATTTATTAAACCGACTAGAAGCAAACAATATGTATCTCATTCTGTCCAAACCTCTATAAGTCTAGTTATAGAAGTAATAACAATGAAATGCTGAACACCATAAAATGGAGGACTCTGTTCTAGGGGGCTATGACTCTGAGGAAGAATGGAAGGTCTTAGAGAAAAATCAGTGGAATGACAACTCTCCAAAATCGCACAACTCCAGAAAGGACAACAAGAGCTATTATGTAGGATTTGTGAGACTGTCTTACTTCTCCATATTCAGGGGCACGTTACTGTAGGAATACTGTATCACAAGTTGGTGTCCACAGTTCAGGAAGGCTGAGAAATTGGATTAGGTTTGGAGAAGCTCCATGAGAGCAATTAGAGAACAAAACATGCCTTCCAATCAGAAATTCAAGGCTTTCAATCTACTGATCTTATCAGTCTAAACATGAACTACATGAACTCTGTTTCTGACTATCTACATTAGAAATCTGATAATGGATTACTTCAGTCTACAAGGTAAAGGTGTAAGACACAATGGTGAGAAGCTGAAGACAGAAATTCAGCTAGAAAAGAGGTAGAGGCAGTTGTGTTATTCAGTTTGCAGGTTAAGATTTTTTTAAAAATATGTACAACAGTAATGGCATTTAGCTATTGGAACAGCTTAAGAAGAGGTGTGATAGTCTCTGTTGCTGGCAGTTACTAAATCACGACTAGGTGGCTTCTCAGAAACTATTTGAAGATCTTGTGGTCTACGTTAGGAGAACAAGCTAGGTGACAAAAATACGTCATCTCACCTAATCTATGAAGACATCATGCCAGCTTTTCCTGTCGTAAATATAGACAAGGTTAGATTCCTGGCTTTCCATGAAGGCTGTTTAAAAAAAACCTACTTCTACACATTTCTTCTTATCATTTATAAATGAAATTTCTATTCTGCTTGTTCTGAGTGTCTGCTTCAGGATGATTTTTTGGTGTTTTCCCCCCATTTTCACATTATTTTATTCCCTTATTTCCTTTGGAGATGAAACATGGTACGGGAAGGATGCGTTTTGCACAAGCGGCTTCTGTGAAGATACCAAGCATGGAAGTTTTATAACTCTTTAAATTATGATTCAACCTGCTCTTGAAGAGTAAGATGGCACAGACACCTTCTCATCTCCAAAATGCATTAACTGAGGCACACAGCTACCACACACACAGTGTTGCACAAGAGTGAGCTTGGAAGAGAGCCTCAAAGTCTTGACTCCTACTACATCCACAAAGTGGAAAATTTCTGTCTTCGTGATGCCAGCAACTTCCAGGGGGCTCGCAAGCTGGGGGAGATTGCTTATTTTGGGGGTTTGTTTGTTTGTTTTTACACAGAGTGAGCTTTTTCCTGGTTTTGATCTTTTTGCAACAAGATGTTTTCATAGCCAACTGATAGTTGAAACTGATATATTTTCACCAGTAAAATATGACACCCAACAGCAGGGTTATTTGCACCCTAGGGTGTTTATTGATCCCAGGGAAAAAGCACTTTTAAATATGAGGTTGGGTCCAGCTGGTGTCCAGCTCTGCTTCCACTAAAATCAACAGGAGATTTGCCAGCAACTTCAGCAGGAGAAGGAGCAGACATGTACTCTGCCTGGCAGAAGTTTTTATACAACTCTAAGAAGAAAAAAAACAAAATATGCACCAGACTTCATGACACAGTTCTCCTAGGAGAGCAGAACTGGCCACCCACACCTCTCAGCTGTCTCTCATTAGGCAGAGACGCCCCACATTTTAAATATGCCATTGTTCAATCCTACACAAATCTGGTACTAATCCCACTTGTCTTAATACAAATTGCCTACATCACACATGCTAACTGATAAACCTGGGGTTGTAACTAGTGCAGAGATTCATTAACAGGTTCAGATAAAATGAAGAACCACGAGCACAACCCTTCTCTAAAACCAAACTACAGTGGTTTAAAAAAATAGTTCATTTTTTTAGCAGTCTTTTAATTATTCTTTCCTTTGCGGTTCCAGGTTCCATAGAAAGCTGGAAGCTTAAGTGCCAAAATATTGCAAAACAAATACTATTGCCAGTCTATTTTCAATATGCATAGTGAAAAGAATACTGGACGTGTTGCAAGAAAACCAGTTTTTGCCTGGTAACTGTCCAATTTTGCACCCTGAAGAAACTCAGGAAAGTGTCATATTAAAAGAAAGACTTTTTTTTGGCAGTTTCTCTGAAAAGTGTCTCCACTATGAATGCAGCAGGAGAGAAAAACTGTTTGGATTAGTGAAAACCTCAGCATTGGGGCATTGAGACTTAGACTGAGAAGAAAACATTTTTAAAACACAGTTTAATTTAGTATATTATAAAATTTTACTATTGACCCATAAAATATTACTAACTGTCAAATGTCCTTTTTTTGTCCAAATGTAAGATCTCTAAACATAGTCACGGCATTTGTATATATAGAATAGGTATTTGTTGTGGGCAAATATCACTGTTAATATCTGTCACTTGTCCTGTTGCTCATTTGGTAACGTGGTTCCCATCTGTAGTCATAAATTGCGCACTTACAAAACAGATCGTGTTTGCACCTATGTAATTTTTCCTTTGCAACTTTCTCCAGTACAAGACAAAGCATTGAGACGCACAATAACCCAAGTTCTCCACCACTGAAAGAAAACAATGTAAGATTTGATCATGACTATTCAGAAGCATTTATGACTGCACCATCAATAACATACTGTAGAAAAAGACCAGATCTGAAAAGCATAATTTTCAAAGACTAAAATTATCTAACTCTTATGCTGCAGGGGGTAAACTTTCAAAGTGATGCATAGGGAGTTATGCACACAAATCCTATTATTTGTTAACAGGATTTCTGTGTGGAACTCCCCATGCTCTGCAAGAAAAAATTACCCCTAAGTGTCCTAATGTGAATATTTACCAAAACAGACACTTAATTTCCAGGTGCATACTTATGAGCACTACTGTGCCTTGACATTGCTTTTAAAGCAATTTGAAACAGGTAGCTGGGGAAAAATAATTGCAATGGCCAAACAGTATTTTCATTACATTATTCTGTTTCACCGTGTTGCTATTATGTTGAACTTCAAAGCCAAAGCATTACAGATACCCGATTTACTAGATAAGGAATGCATTGCAGACATACTGCCTGTCCTATTTTGAATTAGACATGCTAGGATCTTCACTTGTTGGCTCAGGATTTTCAAAGTGGCTCAGGAGGCACTTCTGTATTTCAGTTTTCACCTGCTCATTTTTACTCATCACCAGCTCCACTGATTTCTTGACTTCATCCTTGTCCTAGTAAAGATTGATGAAGACACTTCAGACATTCGGAATTTATTCTAAGGCATTCCAGGTACCCATGTCACCACTAATGTTTGAAGGAACCTATACATTTTCTAAACCAGGTTATCACAATTATTTTGCAATCCAGTTTACCAGACCTCTGGAAATTTTTCAGTGGATTTGATGTGAGTTCTGGCTTGTATCAATACCAAATGAGTACTTCATGGTTTAGGGTTTTACTGCAGAAATGTCATTAAATTGTAACCTGTGCCACTTTCTCCAATATATACAAATATTCCCAGTTAATATTAATTACTCAGCTAGAACTGCTCTGTATGTCCATGTATTAAAAAAAAAGAGAAAAGACAGTGATATTAGAAGGAACTAATTCTCAGCATTTACTACCTTGCAAAATAATCATGGGACATGTGCCTCATCACAAAACAAACCCAAGACCTCATCAAAACCAACCATTTTTCCTCTAATGCTGCTCATTCCTGCCTGAACACCACAACATTCAGTACACATAACTGCCAGATTCTGTCCTCCCATGATTTACAGATGTGTTTTTGACAATGATCAGCAACCCTACCTATAGTGCTCCGAGAATTCGGCTGACAAAATGGCCAACATGCCTGATGCTTCTGAGAAATGCCCCCTGCATTCTCAAATGAAAACAGATACCAAATTATTGCTGATTTCTTGGACTTCAGGCATTAAGAAGATGACCAAGTGTGTGTGTGCATGCATGTGTGCGCATGTGGTGTACCTCCAAGTACACTTGCATTTTTAGGTGCTAAAGGCTGTACAAAATCAGGCCTTAAACAGCTTAAAAGGAAAGACCTGAATTCACTTTAAATTCTTGAAAGGCCAACATACAACGCTGGGCCAAGTGAGTTTGCATTCCGACAGTCTGGCACAGACTGTGGCTACTGCAAAGGAAAACAGCTGGTCAAAACATATTTAAGTAGCTCCCAATCCATGCAGCAAAACAGAAACAGCTAAAGGAAGCCAACCTTGTGGCAGTTCAGGACAACAGCAATGTTTAAACTGCCAGTGTTATCAACAGTATATGGAAATATAGTTTGAGCATCTACCTTGCTGGAAAATGAGCACGCATCCGCTCAAATTAATAGCCTGGATGGGATCAAGATACAGGATGAGATGTCCTAAGTGCTAATTGCAGTGATAGGCAGATTCTCCCTTTGCTCTATACTGCACAGCATGGCAAAGAAAACAAAGCATCTCCCTCCGTTTCTAAGCAGAGGAGAACAATTCCCATCTGGAGCAATGCCAGCTACTGCACTGATTTCACTGTATCTATGAGATTAGGAGGCACTCAGACTAACAGAAAAGTAGAGCAAAGTTAGACAACACTACAAATCTAGCACTTGGTCTTTACTAGCTGTTCATTTTGACAGGGATAATTTGAAAAATATTTATAATTAATGTTTCTTGGTTTTGAAAAAGTACTAGTTTGAGTAATTTTCCAGTAAACTTAATTGAGAATTTTCCATTAATGCCAACTCTCCTAATTGTAATATCCTTTTCACGATAGCTGGCACTTTAAGCTTAGCACATAGAGTTATGTGCTTGTATGAAAATTCCAGTTCACATTAAAGAAACAAAACAAACAAAAAAAAAACCCCAAACTACACACATGCCCCTCATAATTTCTAGGGGTCCCAGTCCCAGGAATAGTGCTTGGAAACGTGAAATCTGTGTGGCCAGAGCCCAAAGGCCAGAAAAACAAAAAGAAAAAAACCCAAAAACATGTTGTTGGGGTTTTGATCATTAAGAAACCAAACCAAAGTAATTCATAATTTTTAGAAGCCTGACTCATGACTTTGCCAGAGGTGGTAAATATCAAGTAAATATTTAGCAACCTTTTCCAGCACATTTGTTGATACTGCTTGCTAAGAGGAGCTCAGATCCTTGCTACTGCCTCTCAGCAAGGATGTAGCTGCCGACACTTGGCGATCATTGCAAAGCGCCGCATCTCCACTTCCTCGAACAGCAAATCAGCACATCTACTGCCAGCAATGGAGCCCAAGTAACTAAGAATTAATTGTGATCCAGGATTACAAGGTAAGACCATCCTAGAAGGAAACGAACCTTTGACAAAGAGAAATGGTTAATCTTACAACTAAAACAAAGTTGTTGAAGATCTGAGCTCTGCTTCTGTTCTGGCAAAGGCTGCGCTGCCACATGGAAGAGTTGGGCTCTAGGATAACCTGACCACTGAATTCTTCGGGAGGCTGGAAAAAAGTGTTTGGCATGTTTATTCTCCAGGAATGAGGAATCAGGTCTTGGTTTAGACCTTGGGTTAGGCCAAGCTACCTCAACTCCCATTAATGACATTAATAAGTGAGCAAGCTAAGCACCTATCCAGGGGCAGTCATGGTATATCCTGGCTTTTACCCACCGATTCACAAAACTGCAGTGACCTGGTGTTGAAGCTGGTCTTTCTTGGCATATCCTTAGTTTTTATAACAGAGCATCTCTTCCAAATGACAGACAGACATCCTCATTTTTGAAGGCATCTTTTACCAGGAAAAACCTCTCTTTTTTCAAAGCAGTTCTCAATCTTCCATTTTAAATTAGAGGCCAATATTAGCTTTCCACTCTTGGAGTCTAAGATTTGATCAGTTCAAACAAATAAACCTAATAATGTCCTTTGAAGAGTGCCATGGAAATAATTCTGCCTTTGCGTTAACACTGCAGCAGAAGTTTCATAAACTGTTTCTATTAGCCAAAGTTGCTGAATGAAACTGAAACGTTATTAAGAGAGTAACATTTTGTTTTTAATAACTTTCAGAGGTATATTAGCTGTCAGGCCAGAGCTCAATAGCTTCTTAGCTGTCGTCTTATTTTAGAAGCAACATCAATTTCTAAATGCTAAGTTTCACAAAGTTCTCTTCTAGGATGAACGGGAAAAAAAACCCAAATTCAAGCAACTCTAGAACTGGTTGAAAAAATGACCAAAATTTGCTTGAAATTACATCATCTGTTCAAAGTTAGAGATAAGGGAAAGATGAAGACACATTTTCGTAGAGGCTGTCTCAGCTTTTCACATTGCCACTACTAAAAGACAGATTCATGTTTATATAAAATTTAATATGCAAGCTGTTCACCCATAATATTAAATTGCCCCTTTATATTTAATATTTGCTAAAATTGTTGAGTTATTTATGTAAGAGATAGGACTGCTGCACATGTGCAGTAGCTGATCATCATAGCGTATTTTAGTACACATTTATTATGAAGCTGTTGCCATTATAATGCCTAAATTTCTATTGCTTCCAAGGAGAAATATATTATCACTGGAATGTTCCTACATGCACAGCATGTAGCTATGGAAATACAATGTCATATGCCTCTTTAGAGCTGTTAAGTAGAGCATAGATTGACGGTGAGCCTGCAGAAAACCTGCTCTGGAGGTCCTACATCTGACTGCCATTTTTTCTACTGTGTTTCAAAAGTACTGATATCCCCACTAAAGACATCCCTCTGATAAATGCCATGCAACACCCCAACATAAGGGCTCAACGGCATTATGAAAACCAAGATGAACTTTACAGTTCCAATAACTGGAAATTAGACTGTATACGCACGCCAGCCAGTCAGTGCTTTGAACGAATACAAAACAAAACCGACCAACAGTCTTAGGGGCTACAAAATTTGCAGCTCAGGCTATTCTGATTATTAGTAAAATCCGCTGTTCTGAATGCAGCATTGCTGCTGCATTTAGTTAACATATCACTGTGAAAACCTTGTTAAAAGCTTCAGTAGGGTGGGAAATAGTATAGACAAAGTTAGTGCCCTAAATTAGATCAATGGCACAGTTTAATCTGAAATTTTGTGTTTACTACAGGTTGCCATCTCCTAGAAGGCTCAGAGAAGTGCCAGGAGCACACAAAGGTGTGGAAACACTGTGGTATTAAAGATTGCGATTGGTCACCTTGGAAAAAGAGATGAAAAGATGTGACAGCAGTACAGGAAAGTATGGATGGTGAGAAGATGACACCAAGCTGGGTGGGAGTATCAATCTGCTTGAGGGCAGGAAGGTCCTGCAGAGGGATCTGGACAGGCTGGATTGATGGGCTGAGGCCAATGGTAGGAGGTTTAACAAGGCCAAGTGCCAGGTCCTGCACTTTGGTCACAACAACCCCACGCAACGCTACAGGCTTGGGGAAGAGTGGCTGGAGAGCTGCCTGGCAGAAAAGGACATGGGGGTGCTGGTTGCTGATTGACAGTTGGCTGAATATGAGCCAGCAGTGTGCCNGATGGGGCGATCGGGAATTCCCGTTTCCTCTCCCACCCAAGAAGGGGTCTTCGATGGAATGTAAAGATGGTCAGTGAAAAAGCGATAAAGAAATATGTGTTAACCCACACATAATCAGATGGCAGAACTTGTTACCATGGGAAGTCACCAAGGCTAAGAATTCAGCAAGACTCAAAGAGGATTTGGACATTTCAATAGACAACAAGCAAAACCAGTTACAATAGCAAATGTTAAAAAAACAACTATGGGGAAAAAAGACAAAATCTCATGCTTTAGGGGCCACAGATTTATGATTTTACTGTTAAGGATTTTCCCAAGACTTCAGGAAGAATAGAAAACTTCAAGTCTGCCTACAGTGGGGATTCTTAGACCTTCTGAAGCATCTGGTGATGGCCACACAGAGAGACAGCACTCTTAATCCTCTGGTCTGATCCTCTTTGGCACTCCACACGTGTTTAAAAGAGAACATGAAGTGTACCAAGTCTATTTGTATTGGATCAAAAAATGAGTGCAGTGCAATGTAGATTCACGAGAAAAATTGTTTTTATGAATTCTCTGATGTGGAGAGACACCCAGAGCAGAGCACTATAGTGACCCAAAATACCGGCTGAAACCCTACATTTAACAGGCATAAAGCAGAATTGCCATAACAAGAGAGTACATTACCGAAATCCTAACATGAAAAAGGTCTGCATTTTACCTATCTGTCTTCATCTTTGCTTAGCAAAATACTACTGGTGTATATGAAAATGGTGGCATGTAAAAACACTTTAGCTTTTGGACAAAAGGCAGCTTCTTAGAGGGAAGTTCTACGCTTCCTTCTTCAGTGAGATATTCTGCCGGTGTTGACCTGGGTACCCACTCTCACTTGCTCAGCCAGGTAAGTCTCCAAACTTGTCCTTCTGCCTCCCACAGATTACTTTTCTGTTCTTGTACTAACAAAGTCCAAAATACCTCATCCTCTTAAGACACTAAAGAATGCCTCTGCATGGCAGAGACAGTCACAGCATCAGACTTCTCAGTTCTGATGACAGCCTATGAACACCAGATCCCTTATTTAGCCCTAAATAACACTGCCCAGAATGTCACCATTATTTAGTTCCTTTGATTAATTACAACTTTGCAATGACTTTGTTACATAAATTGGTTTCCTATACATATTAAGTGCCTTTCTGTCTCCCTGTGAGACCACTTGATGATGAAATGGCTTTTTGACTGCTAAGGACCGAGTGTCATGCAGATGCCTCTGCCTACATACTTAATGTCCTTCTCTGGCCTAAAATTCCCTATACGTAGAAACAAGTATTAGTATTCTAGCTGTGGCAACCAGAGCTGCCGAGACTCGGCCAAAAGCTTGACAGATTTATAGAGTGCAGAAGGGATGATGTAGAAGACTGGGAGAGGATCTGGATTTTGTCTCTCCTGCTTTGCTGTCTTCCATCTTTTTTCTTCCTTCTTGTCCCCTCTGAATCTGCCTTTTTCCTCCCTGTCCCCTGGCTGTACCAATGACACATTACAATACATGTGACACTTGATTTATAGCTTCTCCCCGTCAGTATCTCTGGCCATCATGCCTCCTTGTTTGGTAAAACAGCTCTGAAGGAGACTGGAAAAGGGCAAGCAAGCATTTGGGAAAGAGGCATCTGGTTAAAAGTTGAGCCTGTTCCTCCTCCACACTCAAATCACTTACCTGAACACTCAGAAGAAACACACCTGATGATTCGCTATAGCAAAAGCATTGGAACTGACAGAGCAAACCAAGATGAAGCAAAAGTATGTCAAAAAAAGGACAGGATGAGCTTAAGATGGAAGTGGGCTGTCAGGTGAAAAAAGTTCCAAGCACGGCATTCAGTTTTGCAGGGAATTTTCCTCAGGCTTTGGTATATGCAAATAAGTACCTCACACAACAGCAAAAGAATCGTTACAGATTAGAACAGAAACAAATCTTCAATTAACATATATTTTGCAAATCAACAAGAGGATGGGGAAGGAAGGAGGATACACTTCGGAGATTAATCCTGGAGCACCCTCAACTACAAGAGAAGTCAAAGGAAACTGAGTATACTGAGCACCTGATAGAGGACCTAGATAAAATCGTGCTTTTGTAAACTTCACATTAGGATGATTCTTCGGTGGTAAAGTAGACACTTTAATTTGGAATTTCCTTGCTGCAAAGCCCTTAACATTTTCAACACCAGACTTAGGTTTAATTTGAATAGGTCTGGGCAACAGACGCATTTACAGTGGCAAAGGCTTTTTATATTGCTTTCGCTAGCAGAATGCAGAGGCTCAAATGGCTAATTAAATACAAAATTCTATTTAAAAAGTCAGAGCCAGTGTCTTTTAAAAAATACCTGATGTTTAGGGCAGACTAAAGTGAGTCAGTATCTGGGAAAGTGCGTGCTCTGACCTGTGTGAAAAGGCAGCCTGGGGTACCGTGCACAGGCAAGACCGTTACCATGGATACCTCGCTGCTTTAGGTGTAGAAGCTTAACATTACAAACAACTTTGCAGCATTAGGCTACTGGCCTCATAAAAACGCTGCAAAATAACAATGAATTCTGAGATAACCATTATGATCTGTTTCTTGACATGCGAATATAAATCTTGTATCGTAAAGCTAAAGACAAAAGCAGGATGGAGAGGAATGGCCAGATCCTGCAGGCCTTAAATTTACAGTCTGCTCCTGAAAGATGCTATGGTCCTCGGCTCGCACTGATGATCATGGGACCTGCAGGTAGGCAGGTTGTCTCAGAATACGGTCCTCCTGCCTAAAGCTTTACCTAAATTAGGACTCCAAACTTAAGCCAACACGACACAGGCAGAAGGAGATGCAGCCAGAGTTAAAACGACTCAATTATTTATCACAAAAAGCTTTCCCTTTTAAAGTTTCCCTTTAACAGCACACGTTACTCTGTAAATACCTACCACAGGGTTTATGGTATCACACATGCTGACTACATGGAAGGACAGCTATTTCACAGGAAATGTTATACTGTACTCCCACATCCTTCAAAGATCACTGGGTCTTTCCGGGGAGATGCTAAATATGCCTGTTGGGCAGTAAGCTGTGTGCTTACTGAATGCTTTCAGTAGTCGAGAGATGCCATAGATTTCTTAGCTTCACGACTGCAAGCCCATCTCTTGGCCTAAATACCACTCCACCTGGCAGACAGACACTATCAGTAGAAACAGAAAACCCCCTTCATACCACTGTGTCTAACAGTGGCAAAGGATATTCACCCCTGTCCACCAAACTACCGGATCTATTGATCCAACAGTCAACCATTTCTCAGACAGTGAATGCATCTGTCTCGTCCTTCAACCTAGCAAAGGTTCAGAAGAAACCACTTGAGATGCTTTCTCCTGCTTTTGGTATTAACTTATATACAAAAGAAGTTCAGGTCCAGGTGAGGCTAGTGTTACATTTCAGGGGATGAAAAATCCATCTCAAGGAGATTTATGATAATATAAACTATTCCACCACTAGGAGCTCACATGGATCACATGCGGTGCTCATAGCTGGCTCTTACATGACCAATAAAGATGCTTCTGCAACAAGATTACAGATGTATTTATTGCAAAGCTGTAATGGTCAAACCCTTTCGTAAGGCTGCTAAACAACAATGTTCTGGAAGAGCTGCTACTTACCAGCTAAAAATTAAGCAGAGAAGCTGGAGCTGATCTCAGATGCAGATAGGTGCACCTGTCGGGTGCATTCAGCTCGTAAGTCTCAGTTGAATACAGATGTGCATACCTACAATGTTTCGTAATCAAATAACATGTATTCCTCCAACTTCTTACAGACCTATCTAACAGATGAAAGTGGACTCCTTTCATGCTTTGTCAAATGTTTTTGGCAGCGGGTGAGTTTCCATACACTGTAATAAATTTTGTACTGAAGGCACCCTAAGTTTTTGCTAGCACAGAACCATGTTTCAACCTTCATGGCATACACTGTACAAATGCAAAAGGGGAATGAGCGAAAACTAAACTCTCCTCATCCAAATGACTAATATGCTAGATCTGTGCCACAAGAGACCACGTTTTAATATCAGCCTTTCTTTGTGCCCGTAATTACAAGAACGCATAATACAGATCACATAAATGCCAAAGTAACTGATTCTATCTGCAAACTAAGTAGGCAGATTTGAAAGTAACATGGCGCCAAGGGCCCACTTAGCTTATTTGAGAACAGTGTAGGTGCTTAGGTCCCCACGCAGTCAGAGTAACTGGAAAAAATAATCCTTCGTTTTGTTCTAAGCTCTCCCCATCAACATTTGCTCTGCAGCTACCCTAGTTCTGTAACAGTGAGGAGCAAGTGCAACGACTCTAAACCAGTAAAGACCAGTTTCTTGGTGGGAGGGGTGGCAAACTTTCTACTTATTATGACTGATCCTTTTATGCTGCTCAGCTAACACGAAGGAGGGGAATCCAGACACTAGCCCACAGTGAACACTGAGCAGGCAATGCTAGCAGCAAGGGTAGAAGGAAAGTGGGGCTGGAGTGATCCCATCATGGCTCTAATATCATTAGAAATCTTTTCGCTGGTTTTAATGGGATTTGGATCAGGTGCAAAGGAAGCCACCTTACATTTCCCTGATCTGCTGCTCCTATCAGCACAGCAAAACAATCAAACCCCAAGTATCTGTTTTTGCCAGTCTGCACTCCATGAAGGACAACCCCCCCCCCC
>VZTL01078394.1:13824-43647 GCA_013400535.1 Scopus umbretta
CCCCAAATTCACACACAAGCAACCTCAATAGTCATAAGTCAATTTAATTCTTAGTATATTAATGAGAGGAATTAGTAACGTAGAAACGGAAGTAAAGCATGAAATATAAACTTTTAACTTGTTATTTTCCCCTCTAACGATGTTCCTGGGTATTGTAAGTAAACAATCACCCTAGAGGAGCCTGTAAGTGGCTAGAGCCATAATTATAATAATACTGATCTTAGCATCCAGATAGACGGAAACGAGGTACAGAAAATGCACATGAAAGCCTCACATGTAAGAGAAACTATGCTGCAATTCCGAAATCATCGCTAACACTGTACAAGTTGTAAGAAACGCCACCTGATTTTTCTGGATTCTGCCTGTGCTAGTGTAACATCAAAGAGAGTATTTTAAAAATATTTCATTATGTGCAATGTTGGCTGAGGTTTGTTGCTATTCCTTGCCCTTCTAATGAAGAGATTAGGTAGATTTACAGCAAGACATAAACTCCTTGGTGTTTTCTTAGAGAAAGAATCCCACTCCTCCTCATTTAAAAGCTGCTAGCCTTGCTGTAGGTGGTAATTATGTTGAGGGCGAATCGCTGTGGTTTCTGTCTGGCAACACACAGCACTGGCACATGCAATCCCCACACTGTCTGGAAACAGCATTACATCAAACCATCCAAGCTAGTGGCTTACACAACCAGCTACAGCCCTTTGAAATCTGCCAGCTCCAGTGACTTGCTATGTGCACTTCTGCTTCTCAGACATCAGCTTCATCACGTTTACCACACAGGTATCGGGCTCCTTTAAAAACAAAATTTGGAAGCATCGACCTTTAACCTAACTTAAAATCTTATCAACAACAAAAAAAAAAAACCAAAACCAAAAACCAACTACATATCAAACAGCAAAAACTGCTCGATTTTAACACCAAAGCTGAACTCGGCTCTTGAGAGCCTGTGGGAGCATCCACGCAACACTTGAGAGAGGAACCTCAGAAAACACAAACCAAGACAGCACCGAAAGGGAAGCTGCACAATGCTGCTAGCGAAATTAGTTAATGAGTTAATGTGGAGCTAGTCCAGGGATCCCTAATGCAGGGCAGCACTGCACACTGTAAGCAGACACGTCCCATAGTTAAATCTACGAGCTATGGATCAGGTTCTTAATTAAATGCTGTTCTGCTGGGATCCCTGCAGCAAAATTAAAACTCACTGAGAAATCTCAAATCAAATATAGCATTCAACTTCATGTCTCCAGCTGTCAGGGAGCAACGTCATGTTACGCGAAGATCTGTGAATAAGTAGTTTCCCCTGAAATCAGTGGGACCAGACATGAAGCAGGGAAGTGCTCAGCCCAGGAACAGCTGTATCTGCCCCAGCATCATAGCTGTGTGTTAAGAATGCAATAGCCTAAGCCACAGAATCTCTGCATTTTCTACACGATTTGAAAACGAACACGTTGTACTTTAACAAGAAATGCTGTAACTATGTCCTTGGAGGATTGTTGTTCTGTACCAAAGAATTATTTCCCTTGCCTCCCCTCCCCCACTTCCCTCCCCTATGAATTAATAAATGAATTTCTGCCACAAACCCTCAAACCATATTCTTCCCAATCAAAGAGTAAAACGATACCCAAGAGAGCAAGGCAGCACAGAACCAGTGAGATCCTGCAGACAGCTAGACTGGATGCCACAGCCACACACAGATGGGCACACATGCTCAGAAAGCCTATGGGGGTAAAACAGGACAATACCAGAAAGAGGATTACATCCAAACAACATTGCTGGAAAATGTTCTCCTGGAACCGGACAGCTGAGTCATCTGCGACCAGACCAAAAAGGATGATGCACAACAAAAGACAGTACATGTAATATAGTAAGTAAGCACAGATTCCACCCCCTGACCCTGCACTACAAGTTTGGAAACAATTCCTTAAGGGCAGGGTCCATATTATGGAAGAATCCAGCGTACGCAGTTATGGGCAAATATATTACAATCTCCATATATTTTCTGGGGAAATGAAGCCTGCAGTTTTGCTCAGGGTCTGCACTTCAGTATTTTAGCAAATGGGGGATGAAACGTGTGCCTGTGAACTCAGCCAGAATACAGATCCAAGAAGATGGGATTCTTACAATGTTTTTTTTTGTAAGATGCAGCGCTACAGGGCCTAAATAAAAAGCTTTTCAAAAAGTCATTGCACACAGCCTAAGAATAAAGTGCTAGGCCCAGCAGTAGCCGCACAGCCGGTATCCACATTGTACAACAATCGCGCAGCTCAAATCGTGACTATGAAAGGACAGCCCAAGCAGCAGGTGGGATGGAGGGATGGCAGGGGAGTCCATACCCGAGCACCTCTCTCTCCAATCTGTCTGTTCATCAGTCATGTCACACGGGCCGTTCCCCTGCAAGGAACATCCAGAGGAACAGAGAAGCTAGAAATGCGGGTCCCAGGCAGGGGAAGCAGCTGGCAGGCATCTGTAATTGAATTCCAGGAGGACTTGGTCTATTTTTAAAATTCTCTGTAGGCTGGCTTTTTCTTTTTTTTTTTTTTTTTAAAAACAGGTGAACATTTCCAAAACTCAACGCAGTTTTAAAGTTTCATTACACACATCCCCGAGTTCCAGCACTGTGTAAAAGTCATGCGATAGCAGCAAAGCATGAGCAATCAGAACCAGATTCTAAAACTCTGCACCAGGGAGGGAGAAAATGAATCGGTTTTATTTTTAATTGTATATTGTAGGGACAAAGAACTTTTGATTTGAAGTGCAAGCACACAAACCTCTTCTACTGTATTTATACCCTGAACTAGAGGGATACTGGTTTTCTACCAACTCCCAAATAAAACAAATTTCACTGTTATTATTTGTGCTGTGCTTCTGCAGTATCTACTAACCCACAGCTCTGAGGGCACACTGATACCTAAGGAATGAAGCCCTACAAAAACGATCAAAATGGGAAGATTATCATTGTGTTCTTTCCATAAGTGGTATCTGAACAAGGTGCTTTCATTCAACCAGTCTAACAACCATATCAAGTCACCAACAGAGCTAACCAGGACTCCTGACTTGCTCTCATTCACAAGCGATCTGACCTGCTCAAGTTGTAGTTAGAGCTTTCCACACCTTTAGAGCTCCTTTATCTCCTTTAATGCCTGTTAGACGATAACCGGCGTCCTAATATTCTCTCACCACAGCTTGGGAGAAGAACGGTCATTTATTCTGAGAGGGAGCATGCTGTTCATCTCCAGCTGTCCAATCTCTGGCTTTGCTTACCTGTTTGGGCACTGCCTTTGCTCAAGAGAGGCAGGGTCTGGGACCATTTCCTTACCCTTCCTTGGCTGGATTAGCGATGGATGGTAAAAGGATCCTAAATACAGCTCAGAATGGCCAGTGTGAAGCAGAGAAACTGAAGACTGCTAAAGCTGCACAGAAAAGTTCTCGGTTCACTCACAGCACAGTCCAGTCTGAGCTACATACTCATTTATTTTCTGAGTTGCTGCAGCAAGTTAAATTCTCTGATGATAATGAGCAGTCACCAACTGCATCACCAACTCATTAAATCAACTCAGTATCCACTCGTTAGCAAACACATTTATACACTCTGGATTTAAGACCTGCTGGTGAGCAGAAATGTAGCGTATGATATTTGTTGGGGCATAATTTGGATTATTTTTTGTTCTGATTTGTGTAAAATGATCCTTATGTAGCTGCAGCATGCCTCCCTCCATCGTTTGATAGTGCTAGAGTATACACAAAACCTGTTACTTTTAAAAAATAGTCAGAAGATAAAGCCAGGATCATTTTTCAGCACTTTGCAAGACAGGGTTATATAAGTATACGTTGCAATGTATATTTAAACATTGGTATGTTAACTGCATATATAGAGATGATGTGAAAAAACAGAGGAAGAGAAATGGAAAGGAAGAGAAAAAACCTCTAAACACCAGAAAAAACCACCATTTTGTGATGCTTATTAATAAAAAAGTGACTCCCAACAATAACTTCCTCTTGGAAACCTAGTAAATACAGGACAATAGAACATGTATCATATAAAGTGGTATTACTTGCTGAATATTCCCCAAATGCACAACCAGTATACCTGATCTTATCAAACAACATTGGATTTTGTTGCAAGCACAGCTTTATAAACGGCTATTTTCTTACTATAGTGGTGGCCGGGGAAATGTTGAAGAAGAAAATGTTTTGACTGCCATGCAATCAGACTGCCTGTAAGCAGTATATTCAGGCCCGTAGAAGGCAGAGAAGATTTAATACGGCTTAAAATTTCAGAGGGTTTGGTTTCTTCGCAGCTCCTGGGCAGCAATATTATTCTTTTCAAGGGCAAGACAATGAACATTAGCTTCCGTCAGGGGAGGAACGATGAAATTTCAAAACGTACTTTGGAGAAAAGATGGGGTGAATGTTGCCGGCTGGGGATGGGGGAATGGCTTCTCTGTCTTCCAGCTCTATTATGTCAATTTGTTCCTCAGCTGCTTATTAATAAAAATTGTTGCTTACATTTTAGGCTGCCCCAGTTCCTCCAGAGTTTTTTTTTTTTTTCTTCCCCCCCACCCCCCACCCCTGCAGTCACTTCTTTTTGCAGAGAACTGGATAAAAGGCAAGAGCTTTATGGCAAGACCATATGCAGCTTCATACAGACACCCCTGTGTAATGCCACGCGGGAGCCTCGCATATAAAATAATTTATGAGAAGCCCTAACAGGCCACCTGCATGCACAAACTTTCGTCTCTGCAAAGCAGCATCCTCTGCCAAAACTGTCAGCCTCTTGATGAATAACCTGTCAATCATCCCAAAACCTGAAGAGTCAGCTGTGCTGCCTGTGAAACTGCCCTCAGAGGCAATGGCAAACCAGGGGAGGGCCGAAGCAGCAAGAAAACGTTGTTCCCTGATCTTTGGGCAACGGGAGGACAGAGGGAGGAGGAGGAGGAGGAGGAGGAGGAGGAAGAAGAAGAGGAGGAGAGGCTGTTGTTTGTTTCCTCTCGTTGCTGCTGCCGCTGCCGCCGTTGCCGCCGTTCAAGCCAGGTTACATAACGCCGAGCCTCGGGCTCTTTTTTGGCGGCACGACGACGCACACGCAACGCGAACATCCCTGCCGGAATTACAGGAGCAATTTATCAATTCGTGCGCAGCTAATCAACCCATTTGCTTTCTAGTGTCTAGCAGCAACGGCTTATCTCATGCGGGCTCACGATCGTTCAAAGCAATCTAATTGAATTTCAGGGGCCGGGAGCACCGCGCCACACGTGACGCGGGCGCGCGCGCGCGCGCTGCCAGACAATGCGGGCGTTACATAACGGCGCGGTGGTGCCGCCGCCGCCGTCGGGGGAGGGGGAAAACGACGCGACACCGGGACACGACGGACGGACGGGCGGAAGGACGGACCGACCGACCGACCGACCGCGGGCGCCCCCGCCTCAGCGGTGGGGCGGCAGCCGGCGCCCGCTCCCGCCTCTCGGGCACCTCCCGCTCGCCGCGGCGTGGGTGCGGAGGTCTGGGGCCCGGCGAGCCCCGAGCCGGCTGCCCGCCGCCCTGCCGCGGCCTGCTGGCAGCCGTGCCCGGCTTTCGCCCGAAGCGGCAGCCAAGCGTGGGCAGCGAGGGCCGGGTAGCGGCCCCCTCCCGCTTAGCCGAGGCTTAGCACGCCAGCTATCATTCACCTGGAGGGATTTTTCCACAGACAAGGGCAGGCGCTATTTAATAATGGACATACATTAGCTGTTGGGGATAAAACACGCGCCGCCCCGTGTCAAAGACGAGGGCTAGGTCTACTTCGGCCAAGGGGGTTCCTACCGGCGTCACCATCTGCAGGTCTGCGTCGCTAAATGTAACACCCGCAGGTGACAGGTGAGCGCTGGGAGGAGTGCGGGGTTAACGCGCATCCCGGCTCCTGACGGTCTCCTGCCGACATCCAGCTTCCTGGCTTGGAAGCCGCTAACCACCCCGCTCATGCTCAGCATCGGCGCTTGCACACCACAGGGAGGTTTGTAAGGGAGGGCGCTACGTACAAGTCCCTGTGCTTTGTCTTTTCTTGGATCACCCTCTTAGGCTGCAGATTTTTGGAGCCACCTTGACTCAGAATTCTTCCTTCAAGAGAACGGGCATTGCAAGTCAAGCTGGCCAACCCAGCAGGAAGACTCTCTGAAGACTGTACAACTCAAGAAGTGACTCTTTTCATGTATGCCAACATTTCAGCAAATTTTAAAAAGCATGCTTTTTCCCAATAGAAGCCAACTTCTGAGCAAGAATTTATGTAGATAATCCAAAGCCAAGCTTACTGAATCAGTGTTTGTTAAGATTTCATACCACTTTTTTCAACAAATCTTTCATTCACAAAGCCCAGGAGCACACTGTTTGCTTGATTTAAGGAGGAGAAAATGGGCACCCTGCCAACTGCTAGGTTCTGCACTGTCATATGCAAAGCCCTGCTTCCACTTTCAGGGAGACCTTCTTTGCAGGTGAGTCATTCGGTCCTCTGGAGAGGAGCCCAAAACGGGAGCTAGCTTGTGATACTTAAAAGTACCCTCTGCTGCACTGACACGTGCCTGCAGCAGTGGTACATCACTGGGCAGCCGCCTCAGGGCAAAAAGCGATGCTGTATTTGATTAGCCCGTCAGAGGGGAGATCAGTTCCCTTCCCTTGTCTGTCAGCAACCCTTCTCACAACAGAAGAATCTAGAATGAATTAAGTCCTGGGCCCAAACACCACGTCCATCAAGTCAGAAACAAGCATTAGGGCAATATATCTATTCACCAATTTCAGGAAAAAAAAAAGTAAGACAGTTTCCCCAGGGTGGCTCTTGCTCAAGTCAGATGGGCACTGTAACTTGTTTTAGCTGCACATGTGCTTTTCTAGCAAGAACGTGTCTGAAAGAGCCCCTTTGTACACTGCTGCAGCTGCCCGGCGGCTGGTTTGCCACCTCCTGTGGCTTTGGAGGCCCCTGCTGGAAGATGGAGATGTACGTCCATGGTGTAGTCCAGGGCAATAAAGCAGCTACTTTTCAGCTGGCAAAGCAGCAGTGGGAAATTAATAGTTCAGAATCGTGCAGAGGGCTTGAGAAAACACTTTTAATTTACTCTGATTTTATTACCTCATGGTTCTTGCGTGGGGCAGAGCCCCAGCTGGCTGAATAGTAAAATCACACTACATAGGGCTTAGTAGCAAAACAGACAGATAGTGATCAAAGTACTGAACTTAAGACACAGAAGCTATAAACTGTTGGCTAGTTCAAAAGAAAACATTATCCCAGTAACACTTCCTTTCCTGCTCTCAAAGAAAGTCTGTCTTCAGCTAAAAATCAGAACAAAACGTAGAGAAAAGGAAAAAGTATGTGCAGAATTAGGATAGAGATGGTTTAAACAGCCGGATTTTTTTTTTCCCCAGTTTCAAATTATGGAGTTTAAAAATTAGGTTAAATGCATGTTGAATTAAAATATGTATCAACTAGTTGACTTCCTGTTTGTGGTTTTGTGGTGGTGGTGTTTTTTATTTTGTTTTAAAAAGAAGTAAAAGACCTGTATTTAGATTACCTGGTATGCTAGAATTTGCTACTGAGTTGAAACAAGCTTTTTCAGTATCATAGGTATGGAAATAATCAGCTTATATAAACAGCTTCATTTAAGTCAAGTGACTCTCTGCAGACCACGCTCTGGAGAGCAAACCCTTCGAACCAACCTCACAGAGCATCAGGTAGGACTCCAGAAGGAGTCAGTTCATCTGCCAGCTCCTAATCCTAGCTCAACATGCATGCTCGGCATGTTCCAAGGCAGCCAGCGCTGTTCTCATTTGCCTCCCTTTCCTTTGGCTATGTGGCACAGCAGGTTATTTGCACACACAGGCAGAAATAGGTAGCGCTTTGCCCAGACTTCTGCAATAGAAATGACTCGTTTCTGACTAAGCACACCACAGCCCTAAGTAATCTCTTAAACGTGTTACTCTGGCTGAGGTTTTGGGTTGTTGGGTTGGTTTTTTTTTCAGGCAAACATTTCCACACACCACCAGAACAAGAATCCAAACTCAAATAACAAAATCTGAGTTTTTCCCATGCGTGAAGTTATTCACTGTAAGAATACTGAGATGTGAAGACAAAGAAGAAAAGGACAGCTTAAATTGTTCAACTTCCATTTTTCAAAAGGCCCCTTTCTAGGTCCTTATGGTCGGTTTTATTGTCAGAATTAAAATGACTACACGAACAAAATGCTAGCAACAACCAGGACAAATTTAATAAAGACTGTGACATATAACCAGAACAATCCTCTGTGCCATCCAGGGTAAATTTACTGACCGTCACGCACTTTATTGCTAACAGTGAATTACCACTGTTATTTCCTCTGCCTCACAAAAGCAACCTAGTTAATATGGGTCTCTCTGCAAAATCAAGGGAGCTCAGGCTGTACATTCTATTCTCCAGCAACATTTCTAGCCCCTTTGAAAAAACTGCCCTGACTAGTAAAAGAGGAAGAACTTCCTAACAATGTGCAGGACTTCCAGCATTTGTTTAAATGCAAAGGCTTTCATTTTTAGAGAGCCACAGTCAAATATTTGTATATTTAGAAGAGTTTGATTTCCTAAAGGGCTGAACTGCACCCAGGAGAGTGGCCTATGGGGAACCTTAGAGCTGAGAACCTCTAACTGGTCATAGCTGAGAAAACACCTGGTTTAAGCGAATCTTCTTGTTGCCCTGGAGTCAGTAAGAAGTCTTCATACTGAAAGTCCTGAGAGTCAATGTTACCTAAATTTCTTTTGCAGCTGAGACGGACAGACTGGCATCCAGCCCTACGAGATGTGGGGCTAATGGAACACAAATGCTAACATGTACAACTAAGGAGTGAAAAAAAATCAAAGTTTACTGCAGGAAAGAGGAGGAAGGTAGTTAAAAAAAAAAGGGGGGGGGTTATAAAAGGCTTGCAGGAGAAGGGAATATAAGGAGACATTGCTAGTGTAACTGCTCGGTACTTGGGGACAAAACGTTTTGGACAAGTGTGCCAAGAGGAATTTTCAGGGTGGCAAGGTCGTCTCCCCAACCCCAAGTGACAGCTCTGCATCTGGAGTTATCAACACTAGGCCAAACCTTCAGAGCACATTTCCTTGTCTCGCAGCTCAGCCAGCTCAGAGCTGGCACAGCCTCTCGCTGACATCCACGCCGTGTCAGCACGTTACGCTCGTGACTGGGTACAGCAGAAAGCCTTTGCACGTGTGCGCCCCAAGCAAAACCCGAGCGATGGTGAAACTGCAGTGGGAAGAAAATGGATTAAATGGGCTTCACTGGCAAGGCGCCACGTGCTGCCCGTGAAAAGCTGTTGCAAGGTAAACAAGGCGCAACCTGCACAAAGTGTTCATTGCCATGAACTGAAAGAACACTTTCAGGCTCTTCCCAACAAAAAAGCTCTCTGCAAAAAGCCTAGGGGTCAAAGTGACACCACGATAATTAAGCTCATAATCCTCAGGGCGATCACCAACTCCAGAACAGGCCCCTCATTGAGCAGCCTGGTCAACGCACATCATTTAGATATTCTGGTCTTCTCCCCATGAACTCCAGAGGTCAGGTAACCATAAATGAACCTTGCTTTCATTTGAGTAAACAAACACGTGCATAATTCAATAAAGCATCTTTCAAGCTCTAGGATCTGTAGCATAAAATTGGAAGAATTGACACAGTAAAGACTCAAATCCCAAATAAACTACTTGTAATTAAAAAATCTCATGATCTTCAAGCCAAATCTCGTGACTTGTTTGTGGCCTGACTCAGGGTTTTCAGTGCTTAGGGTTGGCAACTCTGACTAAGCAGGGATATGAAATAAGAGCGAGAGTGACTGCCCGCCAGGCTTCTGTTTTCCTGGGACAGAAGACAAAGCAGCTCTGACAATTCCAGCTGGCAATACCACCCAGGCGCTCCTCCAAGGCCAAACATGCTGGGTAAAATCCTCATCAGACAGAAAAAAAAAAAAAAATCCTATCAGAAGCAGTTACTGGGGTTGCTTAATAGCTGTTTTCCAAAGTTCAATATGGCATATACTTTCTTTTTCTTTAAAAGAGGGAGAGGGGGGAGTTAGACCACATTACGGACTAATCCCTTGCCAGATGTCATTAGTGATGAAGTCCCTTAAAAATTACATCAGTATGAAACAAATCAGAAAACAGTGAGTTTCCATTTCCTCCTCATGTCTGGCTAGACAGAGACTTCAAGATCAGCTTTCATCTGTGGCCTGGAATCAACCCTCCTCTGCGTCTTGCTTCGTGTGGCAGGGGTGTTAAGCAAGTAATTGCAACCATTAAAAAGAAAAATAGCTCGCTCGCTCCTACTCCCCATCCCTGTCAAATACTGACTCCTTCATTAGCCTTCCCCAGAGTGCCTTCAGCACGTTGCAGTAGTCTTGCCCTGCTCCCGACGGAGGTAGGTGGCTCCAGCTGGGTCATGCGTCTCCAGCCAGGACCCTTGCATCCTCCTTGGTGATGCAGAACCCTGAGCCTTCCCTGTGCTGACAACCCCGTGTGTCCCCTCACATCTGGTATCCAGCAAGACAGTCTGCTCGGAGAAGAATCTAATTTCCACCTTCCTGCAATGCATAACCCCCCCTACCTGCTCACAGGGTGATGGAGGAGGAGCAGAAACACTGAAAGAGGTTGAGTAGAAGGGCCTTGCCAGTTCTTGCTGCTTTTGCTTCCCCTAGTAAGGCAAAAGCATTGCCCATCCTGGTGTCTGAAAGAAACACATCTTCAGTTCTTTGTGTTTGGACTGACTAAACCAAATACCATAAACTGAGCTTTTTTGTAGAAACTCAGTTCCTGAAACACTCTTCTGAATCGTAAATCTTGGTCTAAAGCAGTTTATGTAACGCCACCTAGTCACACTGCCCTAACTAACCATAACTAACCATTCCATTATAATGAGTCCATTATCCCCTGCTTTATTGTATTTTCTCTTAAAACAGAGATCAAAGATTTGGATCTAGTGGCATCATGCCGATTTCATTTTTATTACTGGCTCCCTAGGTCTATCATAAATATTCATCGGCCATCCTTAATACAATGCATTGAATTCTGCTCACTGCTATCTCTGGTGCGACTGCAAAGTACAAACAGGGTTGTTGCTCAAACATATTAAATAAAGCAACAGCAAATTTGTGACAGTCAACAACAAAAAAACAAAAAACAGAAAACAAAAGAACCCTTTTCCCCTTCCAAGGAAATTCAAAACCAAAGGAGACATTTTCTCTCGCCCCCTCCATGACTGCAGACATTTGACTGCTGTGGGAATTCAGCTGTGCAGAAGCAGCAGCAGCAGCAGCTGATCTGCTCCCACAGACAGGAGACATTTTTGAAAAGTCCACAGTTGCCACACAGTGGTCTCTGCGATACTGCAGCAATCCTCTGTGTTCACCAGCAAAAATTGGAAACGTTACCCAGCAGCGATACTGAAACCGCTCAGAAATGTGAACTTTCTGTCTAGCAACTAATACTTAAACGGGGGCGGGACATCCTCCAGGCTCACAGTCAGGAGAAAGGTTTATGCAGTTTGATTCTCCTAACTCCCAAGAAAAACTACAACTGTTCCAAAATTCCGGATGCCTGCAGTTTGTTTCTCTCCCCATGCTCATCAGTCACATATTTCTTTGACCTCCCCTTCTCACCTCCGTGTAGCTCCTCCCAGCATGAGGCAGGCAGGGTTACGAAAACCCCTGTTGCACCTATGTGAATTGCTCCTACTCTGCAAATAAGCACAGGCATAGGCCTCTTGGGATGCCAACCAGATACTTGAAACCAGCACCAATCACTAAAATTAGGGTGGCCATGGGAATTACGTTCTTCCTCATGTTAAGTAACTCTGAGAGCACTAACACGTATCAGACACTTTGTATGCCAAGCAAGAACATCTACTCTGTTAAAAACAAAACAGTACGGTAGGACACAGAATGCACATTCAAATATTTATCTTCTAATATGACTCCACCATGGAGGTAATATGCTGCTCATTAAGAAGAGAGATGAACTAGCAATAAATCATCTAAAATAAATATTTGTATTTATGCATATAAATATATCCTCACACAAAACTCCACACACCTGGAGATGTGAACCATACGATAAAACTGCTGACTCATTTTACATATTAACCTACAGTATACCTTTGGCCATTTAGCTAGCCCCTTGCCAATCCAGTATCTCCTAGAACCTTCTACTAAATTCCTAAAAATCTTGGCTGCTTTATTCATTATTTAAAATATACAGATAAAAGCAGACAGAAAGAAAACCTTGATCTTGATGCCTTCATGATGTAGAATTTGATTCAAATAGTTATACTGAGCACAGAATTTAACTTCTAGATGAACCGAAGTCTTTAGTGAAATCCATCCCACCTGTAACAAACACCAAAACAACAACAAAAATAAAATCCAATTGTTGTTGTTCACATAAAGGATCCTGATCAATTCCATGAGTTTTGTACCTGAGTAAGGCAAGATGAATCATATTCAGAGCTCTGAAGGTTTCATTTGTTAAACAGCTCTCTTCCCTTGCACTCTTTTCCATTTGTTTTTAACTAAAAGTAATAGAGAAGGCTGCCAAACAGTTTGCAGGCAGTTTAGATCTTCTTGCTGGTTTGCTGTTGAGATTGGATCCATAGAAAGGAATTGATATGAAAAAAGAAGAGGAAAACAAGGAGCATCCTTATGTCACATATACTGTGAAATTCCAGAGCAGAAGTTGGTCATTTGAAGTTCAGAGCAAGGAACAAGCTACTCCAGTTCGTTATTGTTTTGGTTGATGCTGTCTAAATCAGTATCTACAGAAAAAATATTTTACAGTATCAGATGCTCCTTTAGAGGAAAGATGATATATGTGAGAAAGGCAGATGATACAAGTTCCAAAACAATTTCTCAATCAGGATTTGGGGCTTAATATTTCTGAAACAAAACATACCATAGTCTTAACATTTGATAAATATGAGCTACTGAGAGGCTACAATCTTTTGGAAGAAATGTGTTTACAACCATGTGTTTTTTCAGCCTTGGCATCCTGCCACTAGATCTGTTTGTGACTTGGAGAACAAACAAACAAACAATAACCAAGGTTTTGAAACAAAGAAGAATAAGTACCAGTGAGTAGCGAACACCATTGCTCACTCAACTATCACCTGAGCTAAAAGTACCTTTAAGACTCTGCAGATAATATATTAGGATCACAGTTAACAATTACACATATAAAAGAGAGGGCAAAATCATGAATGCACCCGGTCCTGCAAAGTAGTTAGGCATGTGCTTCATTCCCATCACAGCAGATTAAAGTGCTCTTGCCTTTCACTAGATCAGGATGTTACACTTCATAGGAGGTCAGAAGTGCTGTCTCCTATCTGTCCTTGATATATGGCTTTCAGTTTAAAGTTCTTGTCCAGGTCAACAAGAGCAATGCACTCTGCCTGAAACTGTCCTTGACACAGACCACTATAAGCACCTCACCACTGGCCCAAGTAACGTGGCTTTGAACAGGCTTCTGAACACAAGCAGATGACAGTCCAAAGCTGGATCAAATCTCCGAGGCCTGCTACTTACAGAAAAAATCTCCCCTGAAAAAGAAGTCATTCTCTTCATATACCAAGTACTTACAGGCTTTTGCATTCGCAACAAAATAAATCTTTCCATAAACACAGGTGAAACCCAGCAGAATATCTGGGGGGACATCCCTCACAGCCTACAGCAGCATTCTCCTTTAGTCCAGAACAACGCACATTACAGGAGGGATAAGGGATACCGCAAAGATGAGGGATGCTACTTCAGAATAGTCTAGTTGATACCGCGTCTAGTTGATACTAGTCTAGTTGATACTGCACCAGAATGTGCAGAAATAACAACATGCCGCAGTGGCTGATGGCCTGAGGCACTAAGCACTACGGCTAACAACACCTAGCTAGTACAAACAACAGTATCACATGCCTTGTGGTATCTCTTTGCTTAATTATTCCAGCTTGAAGCCTAGAGGGGGCAAAAGTGAAACGGCATTAGTTTGCTTCTCTGTAGGTTTTATTTCTTTGGCTTGTAAAATGTCAGCGTATGGGTATAATGAGAAATTACGACACTTCAAGGGTCTGACCACATTTAGCGTTTAGTCTTGCATATCTGAGAGCTCCGATGCTTCTGCCACTGCAATTACTGGCTCAGAGGATTCACAGCAATAGCAAAGCTTGAATCCTCCGCTGCAATGAATCAGTGCAGGCTTCGGTTCTGCACCAGACCACCACCTTCACGTAAACCATCGCACTGATGGCGGGGTTTGTCCCAGTTCTGTTTGAACTTTCTGCCATATTTCATCACTTAACTGTCACGACAAAGCCACAACAGCAGCTTCCTGACCGTACCAGGAGTATGTGCTGGTCACAGCAACCAGGCTGGCACTGCTAGAGGTAACCAAACATTCTTCTCCCCTGCACCACCGGCCCCCCCAAAAACTGCGGCTATTTTCTTACGGAGAGAGTTTTTAATGCAGAATGCAGCAAAAATGTCCTTTACCAGGTGAAATGTACAAGTGGTTTTTTCAAATATTCAATGTAAACAGCATTGATCTTAAACATTCTCCTATAGTATTTCTAACCCCCTATTACCTTACAGCCACACTGAGCTTATTGAGGAGACTAGCCTACTGACAACAGGAGAAAACAGGCTAGTGCAAAGGCATTTTTATAAATGAGCATAAATAGACAGCAGAAATGGTGAAAAATTAAATTTAATTCTTCAGAATGCCTGCAGTGCCACTAATCCAAAATATGAGTAGTAAGACAAAGAAAGGAATTTTGGATCCTGTTTTTCCTCCCATTTAAAATAAGCATCCTTGTAAGGTATAATACATTCAGCAAGCCCCAAACATTCAGAATTATTCTCTTTTTCCCCCTCTTATTTTTACGTACATACGCTATTTATCTGAATGCTGCCTAATTTACAGATGCAAATAAGTAAAATCATCTTCAAAAGATGAGGCTATAGAACAGAACGTAGTTTACATTGAGAATGTCTTTGATTGAAAGAGCTGCAACACTGGGACCCTGTAGTGGCTCCCAGCAACACCTCCTAGCTTCTAAGACACATTGAGACCGTTTTTCCCAGCAGAAAAAGACCTGCACCTCCCACTGGTTTCAGCTTGACTGACAGATTAATATATTCATGAACTGGGACTATTGCTTTTGACAAACTCTGGAGTTTTGTCAACAGCTCCACATGAAAAGACTCAGGTCTTCTGGCATAAAATGACCAAAAGCCAGTAGTGGCCATATCAGGGACTACATCTTACAGGAATAAAATACACTTGTATTTTCACTGAAGCTGTACTGTTTTTTCACATGTATGGTTGGTGCTGTTGCTGAAAACAAAGAGAAGAGGATAGCTTACATTTCATATCTAAAGTGAAATGCAGAAATGTTAATGCTGCAAAATGAAAGGCTACAAAGCTACTTCTATCGTTTTAAATCATGAAGCTAGTGCAAATGTATAAGGGCAAGACAACATTTTTCATGAGTTTTTCCAAAAAAGGCAAAAAGCACAACTACTTATTTCTGACAATTAAGCAGCTTACTGTCTTTGTTCTACTGAAACTTAAAAAATGAAGTTTTCAATTATTTACAGTGTAGTTCAATACCTAAAGCAGGAAAAAAAGTATAGAGTCTGTGTTCTGCAGCACAAGTAACCCTTACTGAAGGGTCCAATCTATTTATAATCGTGTTTGCCTTAGGAACTACCAGTTGGCAGTGTAAACAGGCTTGGATTCAGCCATATTCTGTAAGGCACTATCATCCATTCACACTCTGATCAGCCAATAATGTTACACTAAACTTGTCATATACACACATTATCAGAGATAGTATTTTCTTCCCCCAGAGATGCTGACCTCATTTAAGAACAGTTGGGAAATCAGAAGGTTGTCCGTGCCCAAGGCATTGACATGCCAGCAGCTGAGTGGGTTAAGAAGTTGCCATATGAGCACACTTGTCAAGAGTTCAACAACTTCATCCAATTCACTGAGGGAGGGTTTAATTTAAACTTCTGAACCTTCTTTGAAGCCACTGGGAGGACTCACCCCTCCCGGTCCACCAGCTCCATTGTAGGGACAGTCGCTTTCAGCAGGGCAGCAAGGCAATGCTAAGATTTCAAATTGCTTCAGTTATTTGCGAAGTGAACATGCATCAGTCGGTGGTCTACATGTCTCAGGTGCTTTTGGAAACATTACTCAGATTCAAACTGAGACATGCAAGTAGGTCTAGAGGCAGCATTCACACAGCAATTAAACTGAAATCAAGCACTTTGGTGAAGGACAAAAAAGATTTGCCTAAAAAAAATACAAAAATTTGAGACTAAGAACCTTCCGGTTTTGTAAAATGAGTATAAAAATGGACAGCAACAAAAAAAACCCCAAACACCGATGGGGCAGATCCAGTCCAAACACAGCCCTTCCTGTCTCTCCTGCTTCTCCTCTTAAACAGTCAGTCTAAAGTAGGCTTTTATCTATACCACATTAACGCTCTGAACAGAGGTAATGTCGACTTCCTCCACACACTGCTTTACCCAAGTGTTTTAACACTGTTCTGGAAGAGCCTTCTGTAAGAGAGGGCCTATAGATCAAGTTTCATTCCAGTTAGCTACCTAATCAATACAAATAGGACTAGGACTTAACATAGAACTCCCGGGAGACCGTAATAATCACCCGCAATTACTTATGAAAGCCAGTCAATGACCAAGAGGTTTTATGTGTCATTTATATACCTTAAATCAAACTTCTGAAATTAAACTTTGATTCCTAACACGATTAGATGTTGTGGCAAAACAACGCACAAGCAAGCACTGCCTCAAAGGCTGACTGCAAGGGCAACCAAGGATGGAGCCAGGAGAACGTGAGCAGCCATGAAACACACAGCAAGGTGAGGCGTAACAATAGAGTTGACACAGCTGATACAGGAACAGGCATAAAAACAGCGAAATAAGCACCTACAGCTATCTTTTCCTCCTGTTCCTTCAATGAAACAGGCTACCTTCCAGCGGTTGGATGAAATATAGAGACAGTAGAAGGCAAGGTTCCCAGACCTGGATCTCAACTGTGGGAGGTAAAGGGAAGAGAAAGAGAGAGGAAGACATTTTATTTCATGTTTTCTTCCTTGTTTCTCACTGTGGGAAAGTCTACAGAAACTGGAGGTTTACCATTTCTGTCAAATTTATCACACAAAATACATTATGATGGGTGATTAACAAACTCGGGCTTTCTGTCAAAATGTCATGTGTCCCTCCATAGCTTTGTTCTGGTATTACCATTATATATTTACTACTATGATTTTTTGTTTTAGTATCTGCATACCATAGTTGAGTAACTTCACAGGCGGTAAGACCACAGTTCAAAGAAGTTGGAAACATGCACAAGAGGCTATTAATTGTGCTATTTTTACTGTTCTGAAGTCCATACCATGCACAGTGACACATAAGAGTAGCAAGCTGGAGAAGCACTTGTAAACCATGCGAGCTTGTTTACTCATTTTTTTGTTTGTACTGATTCGTTACTTTCCTCAGTGTAAAACCTATGGGACTCAAGAGAAAGCACAAGGGAGAAATTCTGTTTCCCAAAGAGCTCTTCCACTCACTATGCCCTACCGAGATGGTGGAGGTCACGTGAGGGGTCTGGACATAGACCTCCTGTGTCCACTCCTGAGAACCAGAGGCTGGGCTGGCTGGGTGAAGAGCCCCTACATACCAATGGAGCACACTCCTTCTGGTGGCTTCACTCAGTCTCACTTTATCAGCATCCACAACAGGGTAAAAAGAGCAATTAAAACAGGTAAATTTGTTGTTTGCTTGTTTTAAGTCATACATTAAAGTGTTGCTTCCCCACCACCCCCCATAGTCCTGAGATGACATTAACTTTTGGTGGGTCTGTGCAATTATTTTGGAGAGGTTTGGGAAAATTCATCATAGCATGCAGTTAAGAAAAGCAAATTAGTTTTTCCACGTGATGCAGTGGCATTACGGACCTAGAAAGCTACTAGAATAAGTATGAATAATAGAATAATAATTAAGAATAATAATATCTGCTTCACCTGTGAAACTCTTGTTATGACATTTAAAAAAAAAAAAAAATTGTCTGCCCAGGCCTAGCCAGATTTTTCTTCAAGCAGGAGATGAAGAGGAGGTTGGTTTGCTCTGTGTGCACTGGTTGCTTTTGCATAGAGCAGGGCTGTTGTTTTGCTATTGCTGCCTTTGTCTTCATTTCAGTGTTCTGCCTTGAGATTTTTTTATCCTGTCTAGCAGGTTGCTTAGAAGCCTGGGCAATATGTTCCCATGTCCATATGTTGAAATCAAAACAAACAATATACAGTCAAAACAAAGACACACTGAATATATCCCTTTTCTAATATATGGCTCATCTATCATAAAAGAGAAAAGAGTGTGTTGGTACTTTATGACATGACAGGACTAAGACATTGAACTTTAAAAGTAAAATCTCAAACACATCCCCAGAAATAGGTGTGGGCATCTTAACCACCACAGACTTCATTTTTCTTAAGGTTAGATTGGGGTTAAGATTGAATCTCATAGCTAGTATATCTGAACGTTGGATAATTTTGCCAGGTACAATAATATGAATAAGTGCTGTTACTTAGACATCTGAAAATATTTGGGTGTAAAAGCTTAAGACAGTGAAACAATGTGACACTGGGTTGTAATCAATATTTTTTCTCAAGGTAAAGTGAAACTCATGAACATACTTGACTAAACATGTCAATGGTGAACAAATGAAAATGACGGCACTGAGACATTAGAGAATAGCTCTATGATTCATATTTAAGAGTGAATAATACTGAAAGAATTTGGGGAATACTCAGAAAAATGGCTAAGAGGAAACCACACAAAACGCACAGGGATCAGGTTGAAAAAGAAGGGACAGCTTACATGTAAATCTGAATCTAGCTACAGATACCCAAAGGCACAGGCAAGATGAAAGACGCATTTGAAAAATTTGGTTTTGCAAGAGAAAACTGGGCAATAAGGGGAGAGAGAGGAGTGCAAGAAATAATTAGACACTTACAGAGTACAGACTATGTCACTTCTCCCCAAAACTGGCAGCTCTGCTTAAACATTACATATTCCCGTCACGCACTTACGACCATTAAAAAGTGCATGGCGTACAAAAGTCTGGCACCACAGGCAGCAGGAAAAAACTATACACTTGCAATTAAAAATCCCTATATTTCCAATTGATCTTATGATAGATAAAGTCAGGAGTGACATAAGACTAGTCTCCAAAAATACAGCATATCCAATATATAATAACCATATATAGTAATGGTCGCTACTGCTAATTCATTTCATCTTCTTTGCCTTGACTCTTGTCAAGTCCCTGATACAAAACTATGTAAGGCAGATAGCTTCTATTGTTTCAATCTTAACTTTCTGCCTTACCACGTTGTTCTTAAGACACCACGTTATCTTTAAAACATGTACGAAATTGAAATCACGTCAGATTCTGTTACTGTCCTAGAGCCAACATTTTAATACCATGCTATTAGTTCTATATTTAATACTAAAATGGTAGCAGTACCTCTTCCGCAAAGTTAGTTTTCTTGTCAAGCATTTCTCGTAATGTCTGAAGAATTTTAATGCAGAGCTTTTCTTCTTTCTCCATTAGCTTCTTTGTGTGATTAATCAACCTTAAAGTAAAATATTAAACCTTAAAGAGCATTGCACATTGTTGCTAAGCCATACTACAATTTCTTTATGCAAAAATTGCCTGTCACTATATTTTTCCTCAAGGAGAGGAAATAAAAGTAGACAAGAGAAATCATAATTACAAAGGAAATGGGACTTTCAAGGTGTTGCAAGTTTTTTGTGTCAATTTGCATATCTTACTGCCCATACAGAAGGCAGAATTCTACATCCACTTTTTACAAGTGCTTCCAGATCAAGATCCAAACTTGCTATTTCATCCTTTCTTTCTTTAAAGGTAACCATGTATTTATTTTAACCTTTATTTAAAGGTAACCAATGTTCATCATGCATCTTGCAAACTTTAAAAGGTACAACCTTTACACCTTGATGATGATTATATTTATTATATAATTAGCAAATGGCATCCAGCCAAAAGGATCCTCAAAAACCTTACATGGAAACATTCAGAAATGCAGCTATTTGGATGAAACATAACCATTGTTTACATTTGCACAACAACTTTACAAGACTGTTTCAAGTCAGAAAACAAGCTATATTTCTGACTCCAGCTAAGACTGTGATGGGAGTTTGGGTTTCAGCCAGCTTAAGCCAATACCAGAAGCAGCCTTCCTATCTCTGTGCACAGCAAGTCCTTACACTGGTTTGCCTGACTGCTGGAGAAATGTTTTTGAAAACAGAAGGGAGAAGGAAATCTGAAAGCCTTGGACAGGGTTTTTTCCCATCAGCACCAGTGCTGGGTTATAGTGGATGGAACAGTGTTCATCAAATTATGGCCTAGGATCAGCTTACATCAAAGGCACTGTGGCCACCGATTTACATTGAAAGATGGCACCATTAATGGTCCTAAATCACAAACAGTCGCCAAAAACAGGGTTGGGAGGGATGACACTGCATCATCAAGACAGTGCTCCATAACCCAACAATATATTTATACTTATTAATATATATTATATTTAGATCGCTGCTAAGATAGTGCGCTAATGCCATCATGGGCTCAGTGGAGATACTGTGCAGGACTCTCCCACTGTCATCTTCACCAATTTCATGAGATAAGAGTCCAACATGATGCAGCTCTCAGGCCTGCAGTACTAACAATATTTTTAAGGAGTTACACCTTTATCTCAGGATTCCTGCATAGCTCTGCAAAGCATTCCTTTGCTATGGAAGTTAATTAAATAAAACAGGAAACTGTTTGTTGTATTACATGGGCCATGTCCAGCAGCCCTCAACTTGATTTGATGCTGACTTTGAAAGGAGTTTGGACAGAGGGGATGGGATGGGACAAGCTCAAAATTTAACTTAATTTTTCCAAACATATAAAATATATTATTATAACACTACCTCTGCCGAATATGCAAAAAGCCAAGGAATCGGGAGAGCTGCCAAATGTTTTAGTTTCCCCCAAGTTACCTCCGTTTAAATTATAGTTTCTCAAGGGCAGCAAGGGCATCTCACTTGAGGACTAAGAAAAAAATTGCAAGATTCTATTCCAGTGCACAGACTGCAAATAAAGCATCTAATAAGTCAAGACCAGGTAGGGGTGCCAGTGAAATGGATTTTTAAAAAAGCTATTGGCAGTTTAAAATAAAAATCAAAAGATTTATTTGCTTTACCAAAAAAAAAATCTAGCCCTGAGCACCCTGTACTGCCTCACTATGAATTCTTGCAAATTCTGCCATGGAAAGTCTAAGTTTCTGCTACAGATTTGGAGAAACTTAATAGTAAAAGTAGCCCGTTAACAACCCCATGCAACGCTACAGGCTTGGGGAAAAGTGGCTGGAGAGCTGCCTGGCAGAAAAGGACNACAGGAGTAGGCTGAGCCCGTCAGTAGTTTTAACAAGATACTAACATTCAATTTCTAGGCAGGCAAGGGAAGCAACCTCTCTCTCTCTACTACTCTCCAGACTCCTAAACTGCTGAGAAACATAAAACATGCAGCAAAAGATCTCAGTTTAAGCTTTCAATATGAACTCAGGCACATACATGCTTAAGTTACTGTTGAAAATCAGAGGTAAGCGCTGCTGGAAATTTTAACTCTCTGCCATCTTTTCCAAGCAGCAAACAGGCCTCTCCTTATACCACTTACTTGGACATGAAAGCACCACATCTTATTCTGGCATCGCTCCCCTCAGGAAAAAGAAGTTCTGGACTGTGCAGCACATCAACCAGCACCGAGAATTCAGCTTGCATCATGGGAGTGAACTGCTGCTCCAAGGAGGACACGACATCCTAGGAAAGAAGAAGAAGAATGTCATTCGTAACTGTCTGGCCAAGAAAACTAGAAGAACATTGCTGTGGAGTCACACAACACTGCATGATGGGCTAGTTGACCCACTTCTGACAGCCAGCAGTGAGAGCACATGTTAACCCAGGTGACAGTAAAGCAACCTCATGCCTGTCTTCATGCCATTCCTCAAGGGGGGAGAAGGTGACCATTACTATATCTACCTTGCTGTTCTCTCTCAAATTTCTCCTCTGCAGTACTACCCACAAAACACTCAACAACAGTCAAGATGACAGTGTGCTGGAAAAACACTGCTTGTCATATGTGGTGTTAGTGTATCACCTGAGGCATTGCTTCCTGGGTATTTAGGGCTCCTCCATTTGGCTGGGTCCTGCTGTTTTCTTAGTTCATAAACTCCTGATATCATTTAACCACTACATGCACAAGGCAATCTCAACCTTGTAGGGATTCTCCAGCGAAAACAAATCTGACATAATGGCTCCTAAAACCCCCAGCACCTCCTCTGCAGCCAAAACAGGACACGTGACCATGAAAAGGCAGAGAAGAGATCCTTCTCAGCAAACCACTTTGGAGAAAAGAATTAATTTCCTACCCCTCTCTATTGACTTCTGTAGGAGCCAAAATCAGGCCATGGATCAAAAGGCCCTGCAAGTTGGCTTCACATTGAACAGACACCAGAGAAGAGCCGAGCCCTCTGCTCCCCCCACCTAGAAGTGCAAAGGCCACTGTAATCCTGCAATAAAAATGCAATGAGTCTATCTCTGGTGTTTTCCACATCTGGCACATACTAGATAAATGCACTACCACAACTACTGCCCAAGCTGTTTGCTATTTCTGTACCTGTAGTTTTTCTATTATATTCCTGTAATCCCAGGCAGGCCCACCAAGAGCTTCTTTAAAACGAGGTCCGCTGCGGGCTGACATTCTCCACCCCATGGCTGCCCTCTGCACCATGTTAGAGTGACTCTTCATGAACAGGGTGTTGACCTGGCTGTCCAAATCCACTGGAATTGCAATCCCACGGTTCTTTGCTTTAATAGGAAGAAAAAAGAAGAAATTTAGTGGCAAAAACTTGAAAATCTTATGAAGATCATGGCATGCAAAATCCTGATATTCTTGAAGGAAAGCACAGGGGGATCTCACTTCAACAGGTTTTAAAAATAAGGATCAAAAACCTAAGCTGGTATAAATCAGCCATATTCTAGTTAAAGCAAGCAAGCTGTACCACTTTAAATGAGATGCGGATCATTTCAAGTATATATTTTCATAGGTACAGACGTTTATTTATTGAAACAGAATTTTTTTTTACTAACTTAAAAAAAATCAGAACCAGAGATATTAATAAGAGTAACAAAAAGAGTATGCGTTATTATTTCAGCAGCTGGTTTCTACTCTATTTGGAAGTAAATTCAAAAATTCTTCTTTCTAGTGGACATATGGACATTTAGCCAATTTATCCCAAGTGCAATTTGTTGCTTTTCTGTGTATTTCTCTTGCAAAGACCTTGAGAAACAAAGTGCATACAAATGAAATTTGAAAAAGACTGACTCTTCTTCTCTCTCCCTTCAGTTTCATGTACAGCCAGGGTTCTTAAACCATGGGGTTCCTGGATGCCACTGTAATATAACTGATAGTTAATAAACATGTGAATAGTTTAACTGATAGTTAAACAAATTTAACCAATAGTTAAACAAATGCAATTTTTTTTTTTAGATTTGAGTGGCAGGAAGTGACAAAAGAGAGAATATTGGAGAAAAAAAAACTGAGGAAAGACTTGCACGAATTCCAAATTCTTACAGGGCAGCCACTATTAAACTACTATTGCATCCTGAACTGTCATTTGAAAAGGAAGTTTGAAAGACAGTGTTAGAAGGTATCTGCCCTCTCCTCCACGAAATCTTTGTGTTAGCTGCATCTCTCCATTCCACTAGAGATCAGAGTGATGCTCTTCTATGGCTCAGCATGAGTCGTCTGAAATTCAACAAATAAACAAGAGATAGATGCAGCAATATCTCCGTTTGAAAGATTAGGTCACATTCCAGTGATAAGGCTTTGTATTCTATGTCATTTCACGTAATTTCCATGGCACAGTTTATGTTTAATAAAAACTCAGAAGTAAAATGGAGAAGCAGTTCTAGTTCATTTGTAATAATGACGAATAATAACTAATTTTTCAGTTTTCCTTATTGAAACAATATGAATTTTTTTAAAAAGCATTAGCCCATATTACAGTTCTGCACAACGTTTCTCTGAGGCGTTTCCCCACCATTCTGCACTAACATGCATGCTTTCCACAGGAGCAGGAAGGCATCAAAAATATTCCACCCCTCCCTCCCAGTTCTTAAAACACATACAACTTTTAAGTCCTGAACTTGTGAAGTCAACAGATGCCCTTCTTTGCTAAACAGCCTATGCATCAAACCCCACAGGAGTACGTGCAAGCAGAGAGTCAGGCACACAGCTCTGATGAATGAAGGCTCGTGTGCTGCCAAGCACAGTGAGTCACAGATCCCAGGCAGAAACTTTCTCTTCCCCCAAATACTGTATCGTAATGGCAGCATTTATTATAAACCTAAATTTGGCTGTGATACCTCAACCCCCAATCTCACAGGCTACGGCAGGAGTGCTCTGTCACGCGTGCCCTCACCCCTTTAATAGCTCCCGTGGGTGCAGGGCACCCTTCTCTCTTCCCACTGCAAGGGTGTATCCTGATGCAGGACTCCACCTGCGAATTAGGCTGTTTAACTGGGAAGGAAGAGAGATCTCTTATTCTATTTCTGGTAGGCACTTTCTTTTAAACAGTTTGACATAGGGAATTTAAAAAAACAAAAAACAAAAAACAAACATTCTTAGGTCAAGACAGGAAGACACGTTTCCCCACAACCATGTACGAATCCTCAGCAGCAGATGTACAGCAGTTTCCACACTGGCAACTGACTTTTCTTTCCACTCTCTATTTGTTTTGAAGGCAAGGTTCCTGATTATCATGAGGAAAATACCACATATGGCTGGCCATTATTTCTAATGACTGTTTTTCCATATTATTTGACTGGGTTATTTTTCAAAACACATTTGCCCTATTGCTGCTTACTTTATTACAGAAGTCCATTAAAGTTCTGCCAGGGTGCGTAGGGTGCTGCAGCCTATTAATCCAATTTATTGTGTCCTAATGTCAATCACTGGAATGTTATCGGACAATGCTCACTTCTCAGTTAAGTGGTATGTATGCAGAATCCTGATGTATCCAGGAATAAATTTAGCAATGGGGAACATGCTGTTCAGAGGAAAATCCAGACTTCTGCAGCCCTATAGATGCCATTTGAAGTTAACAACTTCCATCAGTGTCTGAGGAGCAGTCAAGGACTATGATTGTTCAAAGAGTTGCAGCTAATTAAAACTATCACAAAGAAAACCAGAGAGAGAGGGAAAAAAAATACTCCTTTGTTTTGAACAGTTCTTATATGTATAATTCCATTTGTAATTAAAATTTGTATTGGTTGTCAAAGGGCACTGTTGAAGTCTAAGCTATAAACAAAGCCTTTGTTTTTTTTACTTCTATGCAGCTTGTAGAAAGTTTATCTTTCATTTGTTACACATTTCATTATTTAAAACAACATGAAACATATTTTTACATTTTGGAAAGCTGATGAACAAATGTGAACATAAATATTTATTTTTAATTTAGGTGTTGTAGGCTGCTTTCCTCTTCAAAATGTGTCAATCTCCCTTAAAGTATGAACATAAAATATTTAAAAGCATGTTTATTTTTGTTCCACTTAGAAATACTTTTGGACGGCACTCAAACTTGCAAAGTAGGGTTAGAGCTGGTAGACAAAGGAGCCAGGAGGGGGTAAAATTGTGTCTTTCACCTGACTAGTGAACTTGGGAAAAAAGCATGCTACATAGCTGTATATAAAGTGGTATCATAGGTATCAAGCAGGATACTTACCAGGATAGACTAGAATATGTCTTCAGCTAAGGTAAATTCTGCCTTGCAGTGGAGGGCATAGCATAGGCTATATACTGCCCAATTCCTACCTAGGGCACCCCGCGCAGGGCTAATTACACCCTGAATACACTACACTGTTTTGCTAGTCTCAGAGGAAATGCAATTTGCTGGGAAATCCTGGGCACGACTAACTCTCATTCTGCTGCTCACAATTCCACAATCAGCCATAGCCACAGTTGAACCAAGATAAGCAAGCAAATGGTACCCATGGAAATAGTAAGCAACACAGTGCTGCCAATGCAGCCAGGTCACAGGAAAATGTTCTGCTCTGTGCTGGATGGTTCTGTGTGTAGCCAGTGCATCAGCAGCTTTCCTCCCCTTTACTGTTTAGCTGTGAAAAAGTACTCTGAGGTGGGGACTCAAAAGAAAAGGGCAACATTAATGTCGAGAATCGAGTAGCTAAAAATCAAGCTGGTCTCTACGAGTGAGCTAGACTCCACTGAAGTCCTAAGAGCATAGTCCAACTGCTAACAGAAGGGCTGAAATGGGCTGGCTGAGATGTATTTTGTTAAATTACCTGCATGTAGTTCCCTTCACAGAAGCACAGAAATTAGAAGTAAAAGGACCTATTTCAGGAATGCTTGCTGAAGTACTGTCCTTTCACTACGCAACCTACCCGAGTCTTAGGATCAATTTAGCACTAAGGATTTCCAGGAAGTGGCCCTTGCCTGTATTTTAGCTTGGAAGCCCATTCTTCAGAGTAATCTACCTTGCCATAAGGAAGCTTGCCATTCTCCTTGATATTCCCACCTAGTGCTCCCTAATTTTACATTTCACTCCATTAGCTTTTGTAGTATTTACAAAATACAACAATACTTAGTGGCTTCACAGCTATTCAGTCCACTTTGCACTACCCTGAACCATCCCCAGTGTGGGTTTTCTGGAGGACACGCAGGCATGTCACCCCTTATTGCACCTCAAGGACGAGCGTGATGGGCAATCTGGATCACGAAAAAGCCACAGCTGTACCTGGCTGTGAAGCCTTTACTCTTCTGGCTGTTTACGCCCCTCTGGTAGTTGCAGACAGCTATATCATGTTCTTCCACACTTCCCAGTTGTCACTTAACGGAGCGATGCATATTTAGTTCAATTAATTTTGCTCCATAAATCAGTCCCTCCAGCTCCTTAATCATTTACTGACTGCTTAACAAATGCATTTGGATGGAGAGACACTAATGCTAGCAACAGCAAGACTTTTTAAGGGAAATAAAAGCTTTGTGTAGGCAAGACACAAGCCTGCCAATCTTGTACCCTTCACTTGGATGTTTTTTTCCAACAGAAAATCTACGCTAAAATATTTATCAGCCTGTAAAAAGATCATCATTGAATTTTTCTTGCAATTAGGGAAACACAAACAGTTAAAATAGAATAAAATATGTGCTTCATCTGAAATGTATTCTTCTTGCTGTCAAAAAAGTAACAACAGGATAATTATTTTATTTGAACTAAAAATTGAAAATGAAGGTCTAGCTTCTTATAAAATGGAAAAAAGATTTTAAAACTGAAATGGGAAGTGAAATAAAGTATTTTCAGGGCTGAAAAAATTGTTATAGGAAGGTTGATCTATATGGACATTAAAATACGCACAGTAATTCCAAAGAAGCAATAAAAGGTAACCTAGATTTTATGTTTAATGTTTCCTGTTTGTAAGTTGTCAGGGAAAAGGAAAGGGCTTTAGAGGACATAAAAGCATGGTCAAGAAGCACCACAGGAGAGTTTTTTTGGATTCTGTACGAAGGGGTATTGGTGAGCTGAAATTGGGGAATAAATACTCAACTAGAAAGGACTTCACTACTCCTTCAGACCATCTGCTCTCTGTTACAGACAACCCATATTCTTTAATTAATCTTTTGAAAAAATATATTGAGCCCCATTTAAAACGAAGCTAGCTTTTTTGCCATCCCTCTGACCTCCATTTTTTCTTGGCCCCGTGACCAAGAGTCCTTCCTTCCAAACCTGTGATTTACAATCTAAATTTATTTAGGCTATTTACAACCTAGCATACTTTATGTCCAGTTGTTTTGGGGTCAGCACTGTGCTTTAGCTTATCTTCCTAAGTACTTTTAAAGAGCAACAACAAAGGCCATTGTTTTGCTAGGGAAAACATGTGGGGCTCCTGTAGTCTTTTCTTGTAATACAGTTCTCCTTTCCCCAGACCATCACAGTAGTGCTTCCTCTGTACCTATTCCAGTTTTGAACTTACAAAATACCAATCTTACAGGATTCGCCTCCAATTTTGTACGATGGAAACAAGGATTCTCCTTTTGCTTCTCCTGCACAGCGTCCTAGAGTATAATCTGATAACGACTAATGTAATTTGGCTTGCTAACAGATTTTTTTAAGGGTCTGCCAAGAGAAATAGTCCAGCAAAATGCAGGTTCCTATCTGCCACTGTTTACTCATCTGGGAAATTCCAATTATTTCATTATTGGTGGTAACAGCACAGCTATACACATACTACATTCTTGGGATACACACACAGTATCAGAGGGAACATGCAATTTGTAAAAACGTAAGGGAGAAAGCTAATGGATACTACAGAGACAAGAATATACTACAACTAGATTCACCCTTGTAACAGAAAAGAAAACTGATGCTCAGGGGTGAAGACAGAAGAATCACCACTTAATTAAGAAGCACAGACAGTTCTTTGCATGGGTCCTGAAACACTGGTCAGCCCTGGGAGAAAGACCCTGCTCCAATACAATTTAAGATACACAATCTAGATCTTTAGTTTTGAGGGCAAGGTGATGTTCCCCAATTTTACCATAAGGAAAGACAGTAGGTGGTTTAAAATGCAAACTTTGAGACTGGCCTCCACCCTCCTCAATCTTGCAAAGATTGTAAAATGTAGGAACCGAAAGCCCTTTGATAATAAATTCATTTGAAATAAATTAAACTGTTAGACGTCTTAGTTCCTCTGTTTTCACAAAGATCAGGGGACCTTTTAAACATTTTTCATTTGTAGCTATTTGACCAGTGAGATGGAAGCTGTTTTGATCATTCATTTTTTGGACTGTATTTTCAAGCAAAAGCTCAATCCTATGTAACAACAGAGAAAGAGCAAAAGTGATATATGTATAATGTGTTAATTCTCATTACTGTGATAATCTGCTTCAGAAATCGATATGAACAAGACACGTTAACATACATATATTATTCTGTAAGTATTTCTGTTCGTGCCAAGTTGCCAAATGTTAACTGGGCAATAAAAAACTGATGCACATTGATATCTGTGTGTTCCAAATCTCTTGGAGCCACAGAGGGGTCTGCTGAAGAAGAGAAGCAAGTTGCTATGCTTCTTGCTGAACTGGAGGCAGACTAACTGCCTGGAGACAAAGCAGCAAGTGGAGCCTGAAAAGCTTATGAAGTTTTTCCCTAGTGGTCAAGTGGAGTTGAAGTACCAGGGTTATAAGAAATTAGCTTCTGCAACATATCCTTTTGTTGACCTAGAAGATAACGCACATTCGTACAGTGCTCATAAGATGACAGATCTAATGATCTTAAGCTCTCGAGGCAATACTTACATCCACCTACCAGCAACAAACTAGTAAGCACTGAGCACAATGTATGTTGCTTAAACTTGCTCTGAAATGGGTCTTCTAAAAGTGCATTATTATATGGATCTTTGATATCTTGGGAAATCTGTGTATGATCTTTCTTCCTCCTGAGATTCATTTCTAAATCCAGGGCTATGACACACACACACAAAAAAACCCCGTGTTTGTTCTTTCAACTCTATACTACATTTATTTTCCATCAAAAGTCTTTGGTCCCTGCTGTAAATCTGTCCAATACTCTGTCTCTCTGAAATAGGCAAAATCTTTCTAGAGGCTTTTTTTTTTTTTTTTTTTTACTCCCTGTGGTGAACTATTATG